>CAJUYI010001803.1:0-35011 GCA_910591695.1 Galerucella pusilla
TATGGACTATGGACTACTATTGATCTACATCAAGTAAAAGCCTCATCTATTCAATATGAATATTAATAAAACAATTATTACAATAACGAACATTTGGCCTGATTCTATAAGAAAGTGGTTGAAAGAGTGATTATTGTAATAACGTGGTTAGGGATGAAATTTTAATCACTCGTCTAGTAACGCCATCCATTTTTCGGATTCTATAAAACCAAAATCAACAACAGTTATTGTGAACACTGTTTAGTTTGTGAAATCTATATCAATCTAATTTTTGGAATCAGGAATACTTATGCCCAGTTTCATAATCAACTTAAAGTGCCTTTGAATATTAAAGTTGGCTTAAAGTTGAAAAGTGGTCCCATAATCGTACTTTAAGATAAAGTAGTGTCTAAAGTTTCCTTTAACTTAAAGTGCGAATTTCTAAAATTTCCAGAAGATAAAGTGGCTTTAAAGCATACATAACCTAGTTTTCTCCATATTTTTTGACAACGTGGCTGAATACTTCACGAAAAAATGATGAACATGCTTGATAGTTCTTCCAGCTCTAGTTCATCACTCGATGACGAAGAGATTTATTTGAGAAGAATAAATAATTATTCAAAGAGAAAGTGTCACTTTGAAAGATATGATGATGCTGACTTTTTAAATCGTTTTCGGTTATCAAAACCTACTGTTCGTAACTTGAACAAAACATTGAAACTCTAATCGAAAATGGACATACACATAAACGAAAATCAACAAAAATAAATATTACTGGAATTTGACATAACTAGTGACAGAATAACAGGAATGAAATGGTGACTTGCCAAAAGTTCCTAGAATTATTGTCCACCGATATGTTGAGGATTTAGCTAAAAAGTTAATTTAAATTTCAGATATACGCTTTTGGGGTGTATTCATTATTTTAATAAAGCAATATTAATGTTTGCAATGATAAAAGACCTGCAAATATCTTATGTTTCAAATGATAGACCTTTATTGTCATTCTTGTCCGAAAAAAACACTTTTTGTTGGCCATACTGACCCTAGACTGAACTCCTCTATTCCCATTATCGTTACAACCTTCATTATTAAATAAATATCATCCAGGGCTTCAAACAGGAATTTATTCACATTAGATTTTTTGAGGTTTTATCCGACATTTTCTCTTGAGTATAAATAATTATTTGTGTTTGGAGTTTTGACATCTGTGTTGCATAACATAAACTTTTAATACACCGTCCCGTTTTACATTTGCCCAATATTTGTGAATTCTCTTTGATATTCACTTTCGAATACTTGATAAAACTTTAAGGAATATATTATTAAAAGAGAGTATTAATATTGGATGTGGAATATTTACATTGCTGAAAACTGAAACTGAATATTATGACATGTATAAAACACCAAGAAACTTCAATAAATTATGAAAGTTTTTGATGTGGGAATCACATGCAGGCCAGCAGAAATACGTACGTACATGTTTTGCTTCGGTTATGAGAGTTATAGTCTTATTTTCATAATAATGGAACGAAAATTACTTGTTGGGGTAAATTTGTATCAAAAATAAGAAGTTACCTAAGCATACTTTTAAATAAAATAATTGACTTTGTTCCACTGAAAATTTGAATTATACTGTAGAAAGTAAATTTGCTTCTCGATAACAATATTGAAATATCCACAAGAGACACACTTGAAACCAAAATAGTATATGAAGTAGGTACCAAGTGTCAAAATAGTTATTTGTATGCCTAGGCCGCGAAAGACCTTTTTAACGTACCGAAAGAGCAGTTATCACCGAGGCCACTTGCGGCCGAGGCAAGATAATCTTGAGGTAGGACCTCTTCCCAATTAGAGATGAGTCATGGGAAACCCCCACTTTCTCCGAGACAGCCACGCATTTCACGAGAGAAGAATTAATCCTTGCTGGAGAACAACTGAAACCAGGAAAGGCACCCGGACCAGACGGCATACTCCCAGAGACTGTCAAGGGACTGGTTAGGTCACAACCCACCATCATGCTCAATATTATGAATGACTTAATAAGACAGCAGATCTTTTCTTATGAATGGAAAACGGTGAAGCTGGTGCTAATACCAAAAGGCAAGCATGGGGACCCAAATTCACCATCCTCTCACAGACCGATATGCCTCCTGGATACCCTGGGGAAACTATATGAGGCAATGCTACGGAACAGACTGCATCAAGAACTAGAAGAGAAAGCACCTTTGGCAGACACACAATTCGGGTTTAGGAAGGGAAGATCTACTATCCATGCAGTCGAAGAAATAATTAAGGAGGTTTCCAACACTCGATCCAATTGGTGTGCGGTGATTGCCTTAGACATCCGAAATGCTTCTAATTCCGCATCATGGACCTCGATCATGAAGCAGCTAAAAGACAGAGATATCAATGATTATTTAAGGGCCACTATTAGCAATTACTTTGTCGGGAGACGAATTTTAATCGATGGGAAAGAAATAAAGACCTTTTGTGGAGTTCCGCAAGGCTCAGTGCTGGGCCCCACGTTGTGGAATATCATGTACGACGAAGTTCTTCGAATACAGCTACCAAATGGATGTAGAACCGTGGCTTATGCAGATGATTTGGCAGTCATAGTCACCGCAGTCACAGGTGAAATTTGGCTACCAGGTACATAGGCAGATGGATGGAAAAGAACCGGTTGGAACTAGCGGCAAATAAAACAGAAGCCATCGTCCTGAAAGGCCCGAGGAAAAGAGGGAACGTAATATTCCATGTGGAAGGGAACCCAGTAAGCTGTCAAAGACAAATGGAATACTTAGGAATATGGCTGGACGACAAGCTGATCTTTGGATACCACGTCCAAAAGACCGTCGAGAAAACGGCAAAAACCGTAGGAGCACTTACCCGCATCCTGGTAAACATCAACGGCCTAGAGAGGAAAAGAGGCGAGCACTAAGCGGAGTGGTAAACTCAATTCTACTGTATGGAGCTCCTATCTGGCACACAGCTATGCGTATGCAGAAGTATAGGAACCTACTACAGAGGCAACAGCGATGCATGCTGCTGAGAGTCATCTCAGCGTATAAAACGGTCTCAGCAGAAGCGGCTCAAGTGATCGCAGGTATTCCCCCAATAGACCTTTTAGTAGAGGAGAGGCACGCCATATACAGTAATAAAGACGCAGATAGAAATGGAGTGGAAAAAGAGGCCAGAGAGAAAACAATGGCCAAGTGGCAGGAGAGATGGGACGCATTGAGCGGTAGAGGACAATGGACCAAGCGCCTCATACCTAATATTAGGAGGTGGGTGGAATGCAAGCACCGAGGTGGGAATTACTATGTGACCCAGATACTGTCTGGCCACGGATCATTCCGTACGTACACCAACAAGATCGGTAAGACAGACGATAGCTGCGTTTATTGCGATCAAACGGACGACCCTGAGCACACGATGTTCTCGTGTCATAGGTGGGAGATACCTCGTTAATGGAGGAAATGGGCCCGGTAAACGCTGATAACCTAGTGACCAAAATGACCGAAAAATCGTCTAACCGGACCACTGCGTGCGAGGTCATAAAAGAGATACTGAAATTAAAAGAGATGGAAGAGCACGCTAGACAGGGGAGATAAAACGCGGTAGTATCTAAGACCAGGCAGTACTCCGAAGGAATGGTCCAGAAGCCAGTGCCAGAGTATTGCAGGCGGCGAGTAGAGGAGGTGGTTTTAGTGGGTAAACCGGACCTGCACAAACGAACCGGGAGTCCCACACTATCTACGAAGGGTATAACTTGTAGTAGATGTACATAAAGTATTTCCACCTGTCAAAAAAAAAAAAGATAATCTTGAGGTCGTTAAAAAGTTTCGCGGCAATGGCATACACACTATTTTTCGTGCAATCATTACAATTATTAAACTAGATAATTGTAAATGAATATATTATTGCTCTCAAATCAACAGCTGTCCAATTCATTCAACAATGTCACCGTATGCTATGGAAATGATGTGTTACAATATATACAACATATTTTGACAGTTCTTGACAAAACGCAATATGTCTGATACTGATAGTGATATTTCAGTAACTACCACTCCTCCTGAACTCAAAAGCGTCGTAAGCTCAATAAAAAAAAATTATAACAATAATAAATAATCCTTCTTTGTAGTATTCTAGAAATGAAGACCTTAATGTGAAACAATAACAAGCCACACATTTTTCGAAATCTATTTTACTATGTAATAGAATAATGCAATAATATAACAAGCCACTTGACAGAGAGCTTAGCTATTTGTCAATAAATGCCGCCACAATCCAGAAATCATGTTGTTGTAGCTCTCTACTTTTCAGAGACTATTTGTGTTGAATAGTGACAAGCCACAGAAAATGGCGGATACCGATTAGTTCGTGCTGTAGTGTTTTGCTATAAAGTTAGGAAATGAGCAGTTTTAGTGATGATGTTGAATCACTCGTAGATGACAGAGATCTCGATAAGGATTATAGTCCTAGTGACAATGGAAATCAACCTAATAATCAGCAGGTAGGCTTTTTTTTAAATAATGTGGCTTGTCACAGTTTTGCACTTGAGCATTCTAATGTAAAAAATTAGTAGCTTGTTATACTATTGCATTTATATTCTAGGAGGAGGAGTCATTACATTAACATTAGAACAACTATGTAAGTTGAGCAAATTATCCCTTGTTATATTACCCACTGCAGCAAAAACCAGAACCTGAATTAACCCCACTTACAACAGCATGACGGTGACAGCTAACGCGATTATGAGATAGGACCCTACCAAAAATTTCTCATTACGGCTGAAACAATTTTGACTTCAAAAACTTGAATTTCACCTTGATGGCTCTGCTTTTATTTGCAAGACTTTTGATATCATATTGTTGTTGAATCATCTAGTAAGCTGTATACAGGATGTTCTGGAATACGCTGTACAATTGTGGGACTTTTACTTTAGAGGCAAGTTCAAGAATATGTATTGTGGAAGACTTTAATTTGATGTACACCTGGTAAGTTTTTGTCACTTATAATTGCACAAGTGGTTTGTATTTTATCGGGTAAATTTGAGCTGTTTCATGAGAAACTGTTTCCTGGCAATTTGACGAGAATAACTGTCAACTATTAAAAACACGACACCGAAAGTGGAGTGTTTTTAGGTTGACAGTTATTCGAGTCAAATTGCTAAAGGAAACAGTTTAGAATTTGAACAACACAAATTTATCCAATATCAATACAAACCTCGAGTGTAATTCGGCAGGACAATTTAAAGAATGAGAAACTTGGAAACGTATCAATGCAAACTTTATTTATGAAACATTAAAAATAAACACATTTTTATTTTAATGTACAATTATTAATAACGCAGTTATTGAAATTCATACTTAGGAACAGTGATATTAATGAACAAATGATTAAGTGAAAAAACCATTTGTCGCTGTAAAAGTTAAAGCTAACTTTTGTCGCTGTCAAAGTGACAATTGCACTGGCATATGCGATTTTTTATACATGGATTAAATTGTCCTTATAAAAAAACATGTTTCATTGAATAAAAAGTGACAGAAGTAGTAATTCTTCCATACAGCTTTGAACTTCCCAGCATTGTTGTTGAATTCCTGACATTTATTTTTCTTCATGTTTGTCATTGAAATATGTATACTTTTTTTATTCAACAAAATATATAAACTTGATGATTATTGCTTTATTTTTTTCACTTCAGGCATTATATGGTCCACTTTCGACATTTCATTTAATTTTACTTGACTATTTGATTGTTATTATTGTAAAATCAATCTAATGTTGAGTAACTTTAGAAGAAATATCGAAAAATGGACCATAAATGTGATTTTGCAATAATAGTAAAATTACAGTAATTTTGAATATGCCGCCAAAAACTGTAAAATTACAGGCATCTTCTTTTTCGGCTGTTGGCGAAGTTCACAACCATCTGGTTTGTGTTAAAGGTACTGACGGGACTCTCAAGGTGGTGCCACCCGTACAAATAGAGGGTGCCACAAGTCAGTTTTCCATCTATAAGTATTTTTTTATCTATGGACTCGCCTACGGCTTGCCGTGGAATATGCTTGTATTGACACTACTTTCCGGTCTTGTAACGTAAACTACTATTATCTATTATCTATTATCTATTACTATCTATGGTGTATCTAAGTGAAGGAAAACGTATAAAAATTTTAATTATGGTAGAATAGGGGGACGATAAATTATTGATTGAAGCCTCTATTATTCAATAAAAAAATTTGAATGAAAAGTTGTACTGAATGCAGAATTTTACAAGGAATTCAAATATGTGAAAGGATACAGGGTGTTCTATTTAAAATAACAAAGTTGATATGCATTTCCGATTGAACCAGCATTTTTTCCTTGGATCTTTTCAGAGGGGGATGAGCAATTTCATTTTAAAATATTGAGCTGTTGCGGAGATACTTAGGGGTTCCATACTTTATACTTACTCTGAATAAGCGGTTTGTTCTATCGTATATAAAAATTTAACAGTTCTTTTATTTTGATCCTTTTTCTTAACAAATACCCGCTTTAGGTGCTGACAAAAGAACATTTCAAAATGGTGACGGTAACTACATCAATTACGGAACATTGTTACGGTTTGTTTGAAAAAATTTCGAAAATCAAACGATCAAACAAATTTTTAACACGGTGAAAAATCTTTTTTCTCTGCATTTTTCTCATTTACTGTTTGATCGAATACCCTTCGACGTTTCGAGGCCATAAAAAGAATTAAAAACGCTCTTTGTGACCCGTGACAGTCCTTTGTTTGATGAAAAATCAAATGCTATTTACCACATTCTAGTTTGACTTTGTTCTTCGACCTCTTTTTTTATACTCAGGCGGGAAATTGATGACATCAGGTCGCTGACGGCTGTTAATAACAAGTTCAAATATTTTTCATGATTCTATTAGAGAACAAAGATAAAACAAAATGAAATTCAGATTTCATTTAAAGGACATATCACTGTTCACAGTTTAGTAAGCTTGTCTAAGACATCGTTTATACAGGAAAAACACAAGTGAATTAATTTTGGTAATGAGTATTCATTTAGTGACCTGATTATCATCAGCTTCTGGCTTGATTGTTGTTATCTGTAGACTAACTTCCTCCTCTGGGCTCTCCTTTTCTTCAAGCCTTTTACAGTACTGGCATTGTCATTCTGAACAGTGTCTCCTGGAAAGTATTTCGGCACTGCAATGGAGACGTCCTTTTAGGTGTACTAGCAACCTCGCAGCCTAGCAACTTGTCCTTCAGGATTCTTTAAATTCACTAGCCACTGCAAAGCGCCATGATCACTTCTTATAACAAAACTTTTATTGTAAATGAAAGTATGGAAGTGTTCAAGGGCTTTGATGATAACCCAAAGTTATTTTCCGGTGACGCAATAGATTTTTTCAGCCTTTCCAAGGTTTTACTAAAGTATGCGATCACTTCTTCTTCGCCTTCTTGTTCTTGTGATAGCACGGCGTCTATGCCGTGTTCGGATTCATCACAAGCCAACATAAATGTTCCTTTCTTCCGTGGGTAGGCTAAAATCGGTGCTGTGGTTAATTATTGTTCCATCAACCCCATTGAAGCATTTTGACAATTCGGCATCCAGTCAAGTTCAATGCTGTTTTCAGTTAGTCGATAGAGAGGTTTAGCAACTCGAACAAAGTCCAATATGAACAAGGTCCAAGAAAACAGCTTATTTTCTTTTTGTCCCTTGGTTTAAGCCAGTTTTTGATAGCTACAAATTTTTTTTCGGAATCGGTTTTATAATTCCTTCTGCGGAAACAATATGTTCCAAATAATAGGCCTCCGTTTGAAACATTGAACATATCTTGTGATTCAGCTTTGCACACCTTAATCAATGTGTAAACGTCATTACTTTCAGTAGTAGTTATTATTTCAATATTTTGCAATAAAAACATAAAAATATTATTACAATACATTCACAAGTGGTGTATCTTTATGTGTACTAATTCGGGCGGCCTCAAATTGGACGCTAACTACCTGTAGCCCAGAGGAGATACCCTTAAATTGGACGGATAATGTCCTTTAAGGATTAAACTTATATTTGATCAACCGGGTTCGGGCCTGGGTTTTCTTGTCTTATTTTGGTTTTCTATTTCTTATTTTCTGATATTTTTATACATAGTTACACT
Source organism: Galerucella pusilla (assembly GCA_910591695.1). Lineage (NCBI taxonomy): Eukaryota > Metazoa > Arthropoda > Insecta > Coleoptera > Chrysomelidae > Galerucella > Galerucella pusilla. Next base: position 8,143 of record CAJUYI010001803.1, read on the forward strand.
TTGATCAACCGGGATTGGGACTGGATTGTCTTGTTTTTTTTAGTGTTCTATTGTGTTTTTTCTTATTTTCTGATATTTTTATACAAAATAATACAGGTAGAAGGATTAGTGACCTGATTATCATTAGCTTCTGGCTTGATTGTGGTTATCTGTAATCTAGCTCCTTCCACTGGGTTCTCCTTTTCTTCAAGCCACTTACAGTACTGCCATTTGAATTTTTCGATAAGCTTTGTTGGAATTGCTTATGTGTTCCAATACAATCTCTACATAATTTTCTATTCGTTGTGGCGCAGCTTTTTTTTTCAAGAGAAACCATTCAAATTTCTTTTTCGTCGTCAATATCGCTCTCTTTGTCAATACCATCAAAAATTAATGATTTTGCACCTAATCCAGCTGCCAATGTTACGAATTTACTTTGGTTTTCGTTCATCATAGTCGATATAAAAGCACAGAGGAACATGAAATAACATAAACGAAGTTGTGGAGACGAATAACAACAACGAAACTAACGAATTCCATGGCTCGACGAGATGTCTGATAAATTAGTTAAAATTTGACCGTTATGTTATCATAATGCGTTCATAAATCACGGGTTACAGTGTGCTCCATGTATAGGTTTTGTCACCGGCCCGGGTTCTCTTGTTTTTTATTTAGTTTTCTATTTTTTATAATCTGATATTTTTATACATAGTTACACTTTGATCAACCGGGCCAGGTTTTCTTGTTGTTTTTTTTCAGTTTTCTATTTCTTATTTTCTGATATTTTGATACATAGTTACACTTTGATCAACCGGGTTTGGGCCTGGGCTTTTTTGTTTTTTTTTTAGTTTTTTATTTCTTATTCTCTGATATTTTTATACAAAATAATACAGGTAGAAGGATTAGTAGAGGTACCTAGCGTCGAATTTAAGGGTCTACAAGCAGATACATAAAGTGAGAAAAATATTAAGTGAAATTTTAGCGTCGAATTTATGCACGCCCACTAATTAATATCAAAGTATAGTGACTACCAACCTTTAAAGTATTCTCTAAGATTCTTTCTTATGAGAATAGGATTGCCGTCCTCTCTTCTCCATGTTATTCGTGGAGGAGGATGACCACTCGCTTTGCATATCAATGTTGTGTTGTCACCTTCAGAAATTGATGTGTCTCCACTAGTGTTTTCATTCAAAATATCAGGCGGCACTGCAACAAAAAAAATCAGTTCAAAATATAAAAAAACTGCGCTATTTTTTGGAGTAATCTTATGCTTATACAAGGAAGCACAATTCAAAACACTACTGAAAGTCACAGAGGGAGTACAACTTTGAATAATAATCGAATTCGAAGAACAAGTGAGTACCTACTAGGTATTCTCTCTTATACAGTAAAGTCCAGGAGCCAAATTGGAAATGATTGTTTTGTGATTGGGAACCATATTATTATAATAGGCATATTAAATTTATATCTAATTTACTACCTGCCAAAAACCAAATTACCAGCACCCCTATATTTACCAACATAAAAAAATGAATTTGAAATTCTAATTAAATTATTAGTCCAAAGGCTGTTTAATGATATTGATAAATGATATTTAATCGCCAGGAGCTGCTCTTTGGCAAATGCTTATCTTTTTGGAGTATAGCGCCAGAATTACGTTTACTATTAGCTGTAGATAAGATTCAACGGTTGGTTATGGTTATATCCAAAACAAGTGGATGCTGGGGGAGAATTAGATTCCTGGCACTTTGGCGGAGGTTTTACATTGCAAATAAGGAATTTTCTATTCAAAAAATAAAAATTTCGTACTTACACCGTCAGATGTAAATTTAAACGGGACTCAACTTCATGAATAAATCAATTAGTGGCAATGAAAAATTTCATAGAAAAGTCTATCAACCAACTAATTTATTTTTATAAATGAGTAGAAAAAGTGAATATAGAGAGTGAACGTATAAACAATGTTAAAGTTTATTCAGTTATTTTGCTTGATTCCACAGATGTTGCCATTTGTAAAATGTAATAATCATCCAATGACTTGGAATTTTTTTGTGATTTTCCAATGTGTGGTTTTCTTAATAATCAATATGTGATTGAAATTGATGTATGAAAAGCGATCTATTTTTGACAATCTCATCAATACACGAATAAATGTTTACTAATAGGATGTCAATTTGAGGGTTTCTGCAAAAATTGCAGAATAAAAATATAAGATGTTTCACTCCAGGGCGGTTTGATTCAAGTTGCTGCCCCAAACGGACACCGCTCTCATAAATTATGTTTACGACTCGCTTTTGTTGTCAATAACGAGACCGGTAGATACCAGATAAATTCGAAAGGCTTATTTTATTTTGAGCTATACAGGGGTAATTAGAGAAATATATATTTAAATTAATAGGATTCTTTATCACAAAGATTTATTTTTAAATGTTGATTATTTCGAAAAATGTTCGGGATATGAATTTGAAAAGGTAAGTGAAAAATAAACTTGAATTTTTAAAATGGATCAATTCACAGTTTTTATCCAGCATCTTAGTAATTTTGTGATACTTATTGATAATCTAGAAGATATTTATCACAAATTCAATTAAACATACTCATTAGCCACCAGAATAACAGGGCCACCAAATCTTAAATTTTGATCTTCAAATAATTCGCGTATTTTTTGGATTGACAAGGTTAAAACAGTGAAAAGAGAAGCAGCTGCAGGATAACTTTATTAAAAAATTTTATAAATGTTGTAAAATACTAAGTTTGGAGTTTGGTTTATGTGTTAAATTTAATCTGTTGTTTTTCAAATCTTCCAATATACATTTGAGAGTAAAATATATACGGACTCTGGTATAGAGACTGGCATAATATTTGAAAGGAAATTGATTACATGGATGATGAAAGGAAAATTTAGTAAATTCGTTCAAAAGGAACTGACAAATTCCCCTTTGGTTAGCTATAGAATTGAATTTTTGTGTTTTCTTGCTTAATGTATTTGTTTATATAATATCCTTATTATAAAAATAAATCCGTGATTTTGTATTAGCAAATATTACAAAATATTTAATGTTTAAACTTTGCTATTAAAGAGAAAAATATTAATATGACTTTTTGCTCATTCCAACAATTAATTGATAAATTTGAAAAATCTATACAACATGAATATAAAACACGAACAACCAATAAATACCGTTCTAAAATAACAGCTCTCGACGGGCGACGTCCCGTATAATATGCCAAATTAAATCCAAGTAAGGACGTAGCGACGTACTGTACCATCCAAGTCACCAGACAGTTACCAGCGGCATCGGTGCTTCACGCGATAAATTCGAACAAGTGAAACATCTTATATTTTTATTCTGTAATCTTTGGTTTCTTTAATTAAACATTTTTCAGTAAATGTGACAAAGCCGCTCAGGTATATAGAATATTCAAACTTGTCGGTATCTGTTTGTTTTGATTTTTACTGAATATGTTATGGCTGTTGTATTTAAGTATTGTGGGGAAACTTCAATGTGGATCAATTAAGGATACTTTATTTATTGGTTGAATAATATTCAAAAGATGGTGAATCGTTGTATAGGTACTACGCAAAAAATAGAGTGAAAGTGATGTTTACAATACATCCTCTCACAGGTTAGCAGCAAGGTCTGAAAAGCTCCACAGTTCTGAAATTACCAGTGTCGCATCATTTGATATATAGATACCATTCACCCATTCTAATAGGAATACAAATTTATATTATTCATAGAAAATTTACAATGCGTAACTATAAATGTTTATAATTCAATATCGACAGGAACTGATTTATGATTTATTCTTCTAGTAATCAATGAATCTTAGATAAATATTTCCATAAAATTAAAACCCTAATACAGCACGGCACTGTTATTGGATTCAGTGACCTTCGTTGTGTGTAATGCTATCCTTATTTTGAATTGAGAGAATCGATTTAGATGTTGGATGTAAACAAAGTATATTGTCAGTATAGCAAGCTATTCATCTTGTCTGTTTAATGATCCAAGGACAAAACATTATTTTTTTCAAACGATGGAAGTTATTATTATCTGTTGGGTTAAGGTTATGAACAGTTTCGTATTCTGAGTTTATTAGAGCATTTGTCAAAGCTATGTAACGTCATCTATCATGTATAGTGAACACAACAATGAAAATAACAAATTTAGAGGAGAATCTTTACACATACAATGAATAAAAATCACTGAAATTCATTCAATAAACAGATTCTGAAGAGATTGCCTATTTCTATATTACATGTGCGATAGTTATCTTAGTTAAAATAAAGATGAAAAAAAAAAGAAAGCGCTATCTTCTATCCTAACTAAAATATCTATCAGAAACACATGTCGCTTTTGTAAACATCATTTGAAATTTTGTATATCGTTCGAACTTCCATTGTATTTAATTATCAAGAATCTTAACTTTGTATTACCGAAAGTACGACAAAGAATCCTTAGCTGTGGAACAAGATTTTATCGAGGCAAATGGTTCAAATTTGCTAAGAATTGACCTGTTGATGCTGGGAGTATTTTTTTTTCAACAATGACTTGCTCAGCTGAAGTTCAATGTTAAAACTTCCATTTAAGTATTAGAATTAGTTAAGACGCAATCAAGAACTAAGGCCATAAGATACAGTTACTGAATCTTGCAGGACTTAGCCACACATTTCTAACTGTTTTTTTTTTTGAATTGACATTTTAACCTTAATAATTTTCCCGCGCTGTCATTCTGTCGAAAAACTTATGTTTTTGACGCCAAGTGTGATTGCATTGTAAATAACCTAAGAGTTTATTATGGTTGAGCAAGCTTTTTTATTTTTTCGAACATGATAATCTGTTATACATTTTTCTGATATTTTTTTGAAGAGATGTTTCTGTCATTGTCCTCAATTTTTGATCAAGGTGAAGCTGTTCTGGCAGCGAACCATGTTAGAGAGGAGGTGGGAATAGGTAAGGAGACTGTATGAGAAGCACGACTATTGTAAGCACGAACTGAACAGATTTCCATTATCTGTTTATAAACAACTTGTATTTATTATTCATCATGATTTACCATGAATACTATAAATATATTAATTAATAAATTAATTTTTATCTCTGAAATATTCAAGGATATATAAACTATTGGTTAGCAACAAAAATTTTTTTAGAAGAATTATTTCAAGGTGCATCAAGTCAGGAGAATAGTTATTATTTCTCAAAAATAATGTGACATTTCCTGTATACAATAAAAATATGAAATTTCTGTGTATTATTTAATTTATAAATATTTGCAACAATTTTTCTTCATAGCATAATAATTAGTGCAAAAACAAAATTAATCTTCTCTCAAAATAGGACTACCCAAATTAACAATGCCACAGATAATTGTGAATATATCATTAACAATTGGTACCAAATGCAAAGGAAAGGTATTACTGAAAATTCTGAAAACCTTCATCCTCGCATCCAACAAATGGTAACTCTTGTTGTTGAAACTCCAGTAGTGCTTTAGCTCCATCAAAGTCACTAAAAAAGTTCGATATCATGTCATCCTTGGAGGTGGAAGGGAGTTAATTAACCTAAAATTTGAAATGACCAATAGTTCTCTTCTATCTTCAGACTTTTTAATTTTGTTATAACACTGGACACAGGTAAGTTTTTACTTGGTACAGCAGTATTTTTTATGTACCGTTTCTGATAGCCCCCTGAAAAATTGTTAGATCATTATTTCAACCACATTTAATATAAAAAGCAAAATACTTACAATTACTAAGAGTTATGAAATCGTCCTCGACAAAATGTTTAGAGCAAACTCTCATGTTTTTGGTAACTCTCTTTCCTATTTTCAATTTGATCTCCCACAGTTTCTTTCTATCAACCATAGTCATCATTCCGGTTTCTCCAATACCCTCGACTCTCTGAATGATGGAAGGTCAAATCGGGTTTTTTTTATACACACAGTTACTTCCAGGTACACAACAATTTGCTCTGCTGGTCATTTTCACTTTTAACAAACTATTTATCACTATCAAACAACTATAATCCTCACACAAATGCACGCTTGGATGTAAATAAATACAAAGCAATCACACTTGCTGGTCACGTGACATTGATGCGAGTTTATTCCGCCAGATAGCGTATCGCTTAGCATTAAAAGTGAATAAGTTAACAAATATCTTGCTCGGAGATTTATTCAATGTATTATAATGTATCGCACAAAATAATTCAAATTATGTATTTCAAAATCCAGGATTCTCTTGCCATGCAGTTAAGTGAATGCAGGGTTTATGGATTGGCTGTTATTGTTCTGTAGTCACGTGATTTGAACGATGAATATTTACTACAATCCCAAACAACCCTAATGATAAAAGAAAACTTATTACAAAATAATATACTCTCATTTTTCTTAGTCGACGCCCCTGTATGAGCTTAGTTTTGGAATTTGCGGAGTCGTGCCGAAACCAAACTCCAAAATTTAAACCGTGAATGCATCAAATACATCTCATTAGAATGCGGTGAGATTCTCTAAGCATCGGAATCAACTGCTAAACAAACATTATTAGAAAGTTCAGTTTCACTGAACTAAAATCTAACAGCGACGTATTTTGAACTATTCGCTAACTTGTGTAATTAAGATGTTTTTGAAGATTCCGCTTCTGTGTTGTTGCATTTTATGAGTAATTTGATTAATGAAAACAGTACTTGAAGATTTTTTCGAAGCTCAAGGGTTGTGAAACTTTCCGAATTATTAAAATAGTGTTTGATAGTGAAATAGTTTGGAAGTTGTTCGAGGAAAAGCTTCGGTTACCTTTGAAAAATGGTGTAGTGTTTGCTGTATGAAGAAAATACAGTTATACATGACTTGAATTATCTTGAAATAGCAGATTTGGTACGATAAATCGCTATTTATATTCCTGAAACACTTTTGTTGCCATATAATACATGCACACTTTGTTGAATATGATCACGAGAGCCAGTGGCACTTTTAATTAATGAGTGTTTTCAAAGTGGATTATTAAATGTAATCTGGCCATGTGTTCAGGTATGCATGAAGCAGAACTTCTGTTAAGGAATTAATTAATTGACAAACAAGTTCATGTCAGTTTCGCAAACAACAGTGGTGAATTTTTACCTATGCAGAAGAGCTTGAGTTAAAAAGGAAGAGAATTACTAAATATCTGATTTGGAAAATGTTAATTTACAACAGTACAAATGAGTAAATAAATTAGCAAGCCGTGGAGTTGAACTGGTAAAGGCAACTTGGTTATAATTCACCGACATCAAAACTAATTACTGAGGTGCATACTATATTACTAGTAGTCCAGTAAACGAAGGTGTCAACATGGGCAACTGGTCCAGCAAGAGCAATTTTTTTTTAATTTGCAGGTTATGGTAGGCACATTAAATTCCCAAAATGTCAGGTACCTGACCATTGTGGAAGGGTGGGAAAATGGCTCTAAAATTCCAGAAAATCCGTTTTCAAACGATATCTGCCGAGATTTGACCACTGGAGAATTTTTGTTCAGACGAAAAATAAAGAACAGTTCCTTACCCACAAAAATGATCCTCAGCATTTTTTCGAAAAATTAGATAGATTTCGAGATAAATGTTTCGAACGCCGACCCAAAATTGAGCTCCAGGCCGGCTTATAGAGAGCACGCTATGAAGGCATGACGTCCCCAAGCAAATTACTAATTTTTTAATAACTCGCGTTAAAATCAATAATTTTTAATGAATCAAAGTGCGGGTGAAAGAAGGGATCTGTGGCTACTGAGGCGTGTTTTTATCCACTCAATTCGTGCTCCTGGGTCATTGGAAAATTCGTCTTTGCTAGATTTTTTAATGTTTCCATGGATTTATTCATATTATTTTTATTAATAGTTATTCCAGCCGATCCTATTGCATAATGGTTCTTTGGGGGGTACTTTATTTATTCCGAATCAATGCTACCAATAATTCGCTCGTATTTTTTTGAATAATGTGTTTCCTAAGAGGCGATTTTTGTGGATTTCTGGAGTTTTCCCGAGCGCTCTGGTTTCTCGGGAATTTCTCGATGATTAACTGTCAAACCCGCTTATAAGTGATATTGAGAGAAAGGTTAGAATATCCTCTTGCCAATGGTATGATTTTTTTTGGCCCAGACCCCTGGGTTTTCAGGAAAATCGGGGAAATTTCCAGTTTTCTGAGGGAAGACAGCTATTCTTCTGAATTTTTTTGAGCAGTTTTTTCTCTTTACAGTAAAATTTTTCCCGGTCAAGCATCATACCCCATGAGAGGTCACATTCTGAAATTTCCTTTGATATGTGTATCAAGTATTTTATTTTATGCATTAAAAAGAAATTTGTCTCTAAATCCATCTATAGTGTGGTCGACGGCGTCTGCTATAGTGCGTGTACACGTGGATGCTTTCTGCTGCATTATTTGTCAACAACTGACAATTTTACATGTAAACACTATCTCTTCCGTGATTTTTCAAGAATAAATTAGTAGTATTCCAGTGTAAAAAGTGAAATTAAAGTCATTATTAATTTTATTGTTATTATTAAATAATACATTTTGAAATGTTTATTGATAAAAAACACAGGGAAATATTGAAAATTCTTGAGTTTCTTTTTTTGGAGCACACGGTGAGGTTTCATTCACTGGCCACCGGATGAGATACTCATCCGAACGACGTTGAAGGTCACAGAGAGCTCGGCAGTGTAACGTCACGAGATAACATACTGGTTCGTTCCTATACTGTAACTTAATTACACTCAATAGTAACGCTAAATCTATCAATATTTAAAAAATGATTGGTGACGCCCACACAATATTAATTTGTGGTTAACTCTTTGTATAGTTGTGCTCAACAGCCCAGGCACTTTAACTGCATCTTTGTACCATGGTACTGAAGTACTCACTATAAACATGAAAGTTAGCCAGGGAAAGTCTAGGTTTCCACTTCAGTATCACGAAATATGATGAAAAATATTAAGAATGATCTGTGGAGTAAGTTCCATAGAAAAAGGCAAAAGCTACTAATCCAAGACGTATTATTTATACTGAAGCTCTAAATTTGAATCCATGAATGATAGAACTTTTACTAGTGTCACTATAAGAGTTAACAATCAATATTTTATCCCGAATTCCATCTATTCCCATTTTTGTTTCCTATGATCGTATCCCTATTACTGCTCGACAGTGAAAATAATATGTTCCCCTGTTTGTACAAAGACATTTGTTTAGTGTTAAATGCAGTAATAGTAATGTGTTGTAGATGCGACCGACCAAGTATAGCTAATGGAATGCATTAATAATAATCCCAGGTGCAGCTTGGAATACCTGATAATGCAAGTAACTCTCTCAGAAGACAGGAAATCTCTTTGTGAATAAGTGTTCAACCAAAAAGGCAAAGACGTACCGAAAGTCGAGCCGAGGAATAAGCAGGTATATTTCTTGGTCAAATATTTTTATTTATTTATTTTATGTTGATTGAACGACTGGTATTACTTGTTTATCACATAGAAACTTTACCTCTCATTAGTTATTTCGTTATCATTGTGAATTTATTCATAGAAATAGGGATATATGAATTTTCTATGGATAAATTGATTCCATGAATTAAAAGCTTAAAAATTTTTTATCGTGCACCAATGATACAGGGAAATTTTCACAAATAAATTAACAATATATTAAGCGAGAATAACAAAAATAGAAGATAAGTATAATTTCTGTGAATTTAATTTTTTCCTGTAGTCTAAAACAGCGGAACATTCCCACTAATTTCCTGAAAACTGCAGGCTCACCTTATCCAAATGGTACAAAATGATTTTCACATTCCGTTTACTTTACTTATCCGGGTTACAATAATGGAGTTTTCCTACAATAGGATAAAATATATTAAATCTGGTTGAGTATTGTTTCCATAAGCACTCAGCCATCAATCATTGCTCTTCTGAGAAAAGAAGAATAGGCAACGGAAATAAGAAGCGTATTTCACATGGAAAGAGATATACATAAATCAACTAGTTTTTGTGTCTGTTTTGTGCATTATACCGACTAGAAAGTAATGGAATTATCATTTTACATATTTGTTTTGAAGCGAACAACGGCGGGTGTGAATACTTTCCCATAAAAGGATACTTTATAGAGCTTGGCAAAGCTCGTTTTTATTTAACTTGACAACTGTCCTATCGAATTTTAATTTTGAACAATAATTGATTGTGGGTATACTCGGCTACATAACATGTTAGTGCAGAGTATACAGTATGACAAGATAACATTACAATAAAGTGGAGCGAGCACATTTTCATGTCGGTGTAATGGCGAATATGCTCCATGTGCTCCATGTGCCATTAGTAGTGCCATGTGCCATTAGTCCAGTCGAGTTAGCATTAAAGGTGGATGTAAGAGCAGTAGGCGATATTTTTAATGGCAAAGATATTATGGTTAATTATAATCAATTGCCTCCACCGGTTTATAGGCTGTGCTAATTGCACATTAACAGTTTATAGCCAAAACAACCAAAAATGGGCCTGTTTTTCGCCATGTTTTCGTGCATGAAATTTGCTATAAAATTCGGTGGTTCAGAATGTGGAAATTCCCATCCCTGCAGCCACAGCGAATGAATGAGTAAAAAAAAATTGAAAAAACAGCTGTTTTCCAGACTCAAAATACTAATGCAATTTATGATGCAATGTAAATCATCATTTGTCTCATAAGACAAGCTAACGAAAAAGAAAATAAGAAAATACCGATATGCAAGTACGATTCAACCTCCAGCCACATACTATAATCTGCTATACTCAGCCATGCCCTCCCCTCGGAATCACAGCGCCGAGAGCCTCTTCCGCGGACATTCTCTCTTCTATTTGATTTAATTGTTGAAAAGTTATAAGAGGTAGATGTGTTGAAAAATATGTATGCAGAAGGACCTGCATGACAGTATTTTTTTCTCGTTATTTTGTTGTTCGTTTGCCCAAAATCGTTAATCAAGTTTGGGATTCAATAACTCAGGATTAAATGGTCCAATTTGAACGTTCAAAACGCCAAAAGTTGTGCTTTCCCAAGTCCTTTAAGTAGGTTTTTGTCAGATTCCTATTAAGATGATAAACCGCACAGATATCTTAATTGTTACTAAGGTAAAATTTCAACCACTTTTTTGAACTAACGCCTGAGTCAGTTAAACCGAAAAAAATGTTGATTGAATCATTGCATATGATAGCTATAACCTTCTAGTATGTGGAAAAGCATTATTGTAAGTATAAACATTTTTTTGTGGTATATGTCTTTATTCTAACAATGTCTATTTGTTTTACTTAATGTTTATTAACAATTAGATTACTCAGCAGCTAAATAAGATATCGAAACCGCGTTTATTGCATTCAGTTCGTGAATAAATGACGTATTATGAGACGAATGATGATTTACATTGCTTCATAAATTGCATTAGTATTTTGCGTCTGAAAAACAGCTGTTTTCACAAATTTTTTTTCACTTATCCATCCGCTGTCGCTGCAGGGATGGTAATTTTTCCATTTTGAACCACGGAATTTTATAGCAAATTTAACGCTTTATAACTTTGTATGCATGTCATATGCACGATAACTCAATACTTTTCAAGAAAAACTCGAAAACAGGCCCATTTTTGGTTGTTTTGGCTATAAACTGTTATTGTGCAATTAGCACAGCCTAAAAACCGGTGGAGGCAACGGATTATCATTAACCATGATATTTTCAAGGGATTCAATAGAAAATCTCGCCTACTGCTTTCACATCCATGTTTTGATAGTTTTTGGGCTAACCCGACTGGACTACACATTTCACTGCTGATATCCCATCCACAAATCACCTACACTTAGATAGTTCCCGACAATGCTCTCTTTAAATGACAAAAACAAGCGCCACCTACAGTACTGAAACACAATAAGTAGTAGGTAAATTGTTTCTTGAGCTGTTACTGGGAAAAGAAGAATGAGCGCTAAATTTAAATTGTGATTTTCTATACTCTTGGTTTAAAATTATTGCACATCCTAAGTAAATGACAGGTTTTACTGAAAAATCTATACTATATTGTGCACACACAATTGTTTGCCAATCATTAACGTAATCAATTCCCTGTAAATTCTAATGTAATAGCCGTGCGACGACCAAGCACTGTAATGGATTGCCTTTGATGCAATAATTACATTCAATCAGTGTTGAACGTGGTTGGTACTTGGATAGGTGACCATACCAGAGAAAACCGTACAGCCGGCAGCGGACTAGCATATTTATAACAGTTCGCAGGCATTATACCAATGAGCATGAGGTATATTGTAGATATGCCGTCTTTCGGAGGAGACGTAAAAGCGAGTTCCCGAGTTAGTTATCGGGTTCTTTACAGGCTTCTTTGTTTTGGTTTGTCTATCCTGAGCCACACGGTTCAGGCTTTGTAGAAATCGTCTCGGCTGCTTCACATTACTGTGACTTGATTTCCAGTTTAGTTCTAGTTTTGCAGTTACCTAGTTTTGTACAACGCAGTTCTTTCTAGTATCTCTATTCAAGTATCTTTTGTGGCTATTTTCTATCGATATTTAATATATTACTGCTTATATACCAGTCTTTATGAAAGAGCCATATGTTTTATACTGAGATTTTATCTGTTTTAATTACTGAATCATTATCACATTCTTCTTTTACTGGAAAGTTGGTAGTTGTATTTTCATATACAGTATGCGAAAACTCTTTCGAGTCCATTCAGTTTACACAAGTACGACAAGGAAAATATGAGAAAAACTGATGAAAGAGGGAGAAGAATAATTGTGGGCGTATCTAGTTCATCGAGAGCTGAATGGATGAACTAGATACGCCCACAATTATTCTTCTCTCTCTTACAAGCAGTTTTTCTCATATTTTCCTTGTCGTACTTGTGTAAACTGCATGGACCCGAAAGAGTTTTCGCATACTGTATAATACCACTAGAGTGAAAATTTTGGTCGGCAAAATTTTTCGATTGTCATGAAAGTTTGTTGCTTGGCAATTTTGCGAATGACATTTTTAACAAAACCACGAGCCATGTTAATAATACTTATTTAAATTTTTGAAACAGTTTTAATAATTTTTAGACAGTTAAATAAATAAATAAACAACTTAGTTTCTTTAGAAACCACTGACAAAGATTTTATATTGAATTTTATCACAGAGTAATAGAATTTTATACACATAGATTTTATATATTAAACGTTAAGAAATTGCCGCGACAAGAAAAAAAATTGCCAGTTCAAAACCTTCAAATTTTGTCAGTTATCAATTTACTCTAGTGAAATAGTCACCGAATTTTTTCCTGGCGGTGATCTCGCTGCTGTGTCAGCAGTTTCACTTTTGGATCATCTAGATTTTTTACCCGTACCAATCTGTCCGTAGTTGGCTGAATCCTGAGGTTGGATAATTAAAGTTTCAGAAACTCTTTTTTCGACCAATATTCTTATCTTAAAATTTTATTGGAATTAGTAGTACCAGTACACCAATTTCCAACAAAAGATATTAGTAATGCTATTCTTTTCTGGGGATATCACCACTCTCAGTCCCGTTTAGTTCTCATGGATAGAATATATGATTCCATTCATTCTCAGATTTCAAGATTCCATTTTTGATCTGATCTATTATTGTGAAAATGATAAGCATACTTCCTAGTGAAATTAGACGAATGCCCAACGTAGTATCATGTGTTGGATATCTCGAATCCGAAAGACCTGATTGTGTAAATTGTGATTAAGAGCAGCGTGAGGGTATATTTTATTGCTTGTTGAGTTTTCCTGTTTGCGTTAACCCTAATAAGTAAAATAATGAAATAAAATTGGAAGGAAAAATTTACTACGGCTTGGGTTAACATCGAAAAACACAAGGGGATTTTACAAGAGGTAGAAGGTTGATTGGTGGAAATAATAATCACAAAAATGGAGTACACGTTTTCATAGCGGCCTTAGGGTTGTAAGTATCATGTTGTTTTTTTTTGATCTTTCACAAAACATGGATTGTGGCATAAAACATTTTATAATATCAGACTTGTATAGTGAATATAACGGCATTGTTTTTTGTTTGCATGAAAGCGATCTGTTCAGCTAGAGAAAAATATTTTAAAAATTTCATGCTGTTAAAATTTTTCGACGTAATATAAAGGATCCCGCCCTTTTTAAGTATTAATCCGGACCCGGTCAAAATGAATTTGTATTGTATTTATTTATTTGGGGTGACCTTCACTGAGACCTAGAAGGTCTATTGTGCCCCCTTACTTCTACTTAGTTTGTGAGGATAGTCTCAGAAACTAGTAGCTCCTTTGGTCCTATTTTCCGAAGGAGTTTTAGGATATCTGCAGGCTTCAGCTTAGGTAAATGTGGTAAATGTTCCTCTTCTATCCAGTAATTTCCCAGGTGCTGTGCTCTAGGATTCTGAAGTGCTGTGCTGTTGGAAAGTATGTGAATGGAGGTTCCTTCTTCCATGCCACAAAATCTACATTTTTCTTCCTCCACTATTTTAAGCTTTTTCAGGTGCCCATTTAGGCGATAAAATGGAAGAAATTATAGTATCTGGTACGTCCCGACGTGTGGCGAACAAAAAAGGTTCTTATGGACAGAACTACCGAAAGCCCCAAATGTCAATGTTAACCTGCTAAAGTATAAAGGATAATGTCGCACCTCAAAGCAAAGTGGTGACAAAAGTAATGAAAACCGAATTTAGATAAAATCCCTCGTCCTAACAGACTCGTGATTTTCTCAATCGGTTTGTTTTCATATTTTTGCCAAATAAACAAGTTTTCATGGGAAAGAAAAAATTATCGACAAAAATTTGGAGCACTCGTGGTATTACCTTTGATAATTCTGCTTTATTAATGATAATACCTTGTTTACATTAGAATGTAAAAATTTTACTTTGAATTTGTCATTATTGACAACTAAAAGTTTATTGAAAAATGAACACAAACCGATTCAGTGCCCTCACCCAAGAGAATATTGAACATTTAATACAAAATTCCACTTCAAAATTGATGAAAAAAATAATCTTCCCTGATAAAACTCGTTCTTCAAATTTTATCACATAATTTTTTATTTTCATCACTAAATCTTGTTCATTTGAGGCAAAAACATTCAAACAAACCGAATTTAGATAAAATCGATTTGTTTTCATATTTTTGCCAAATAAACAAGTATTCGTGGAAAAGAAAAAATTATCGATAAAATTTGACGCACTCGTGCCGTCAGATTTTGAATGTTTTGCAGACAATTGCCGGACTGTGGCTTGCCGAGCGAATATATTCTGCAATATTAGTTAGTTTTGATGTTTTTATGGTAGTTGTGGAAATGTTGAGAGTTCAAATGACTAATACTGGGCCCGCTGGAAGGATATCTGTATCTGTGGAGTAGAGAGGGGGTGTGGGCTCACAGCACTTAGGCCACATGTGACCCATTGTACATCCTTCCGATGAGTTGTCTTTCTGTCAACGTCAACGTCAACTAAGAGAAAGCTCACCAAACACACACTCTCTTATTGACGATAACTCCGGACACTCGCATAAGACATGTCTGACAGTTCCATCTTCCTGTTCACACATCCTGCATAGAGGTGTCCACTAGCCCCATAGTATGGGTGTGTTTCCTTAGTTGACAGTGGCCAGTCAGAAATCCTTATTGTTGAACGTAGGTTTTTCCTGGTCATCGCCAAATATTTAATCGGCGCCAGCTGCCCAGGTTCGCCCAGGGTGATCCTGGCAAGACTGCATTCTTTGATTTCATCCCATGCTGGAGGGATATTTGGTTTAATTGTATGTAAAAGGAGTTCGAAAATTATTTCCAGTTCAGCAGCGTCTTATCCTCCAATATTTAAAGAATTGGTGTTCCATTTTTCTATCGAAAATACAATAAGCTTTGTGTAGTATTGTTGGTGTTAGTTTGAGTAAAATTTGGGTTCATCGAGATGCAATGCAATGATGAAAACTACGTGAGCGACTTCTCAGATGAAACTCAGTTGAACGCTTTATTCTGTGTCTGGTACAGTCGCATCCTAGTCATAGAATTATTAGTTGTGGTGGAGTGGCATGTTGCCATTCGAAACAGTTAGAAAATAAGAATATGAAAACGTATAGGTTAGTTAAAAATGCAGCGATTTACCCCGGTTATGCGTTAGTCACTGGAAGTAATTTTAATGATAAGGGACATTTTTATGAACAATTTCAAGAGAAACATAAAAATACTTTTTCCCCAGCATAATTAAGCTACTAGACGTGAAAGTACTTGCCTCACAATGAGCTCAAATACCGTTGGACAACGATGTATGACTTATTTTGGACCAAATTATATTTAGGAAATAAATAGACTGCCACGTTATAAATATTTTATGAAAAACTGGTTAGCTAGTAAAAACAGACATATTTCAGATGATCTAATTAATCCAGGGTACCTAAAATAAATTATTCAATATAACTATTTTTGAATTATTATTGCCAAATTCTGAAGTCCAAAACTAAGCGCTGAAATGTTTATTACCCGATGAAGACCTCCACTCTAAACTACGTCAATAACTCCCTATTAAGACCTTAACTCCAATTACAGCATTGAGCTGCAAAGCAATAACGCTTATCACCCGATTAAGACCCAAGCCCCCGTCTTTGACCACAACTCCTCTACAAGACCTATTACTAAATTATGTTATTCATATTATTGCGCAAAGGCATTATTTTGCCTCATCAAGGTAATAATGTTTATTCTAAAAGACTTTGTTATCGTTTTGTGTTCGTGTATTTTTATGAATAACATTATTATTATATTGTGAATATATTTTGGAAGCTAAAACTCCATGAATATGCTGGTGAAATGCGAAAATCGGAAGCGCCGTTTTGTCTGTTATTCAAGAAAACGTTTTTATGCGATATATTTCTTGAGCCGTCTTATCGCTTCAATTGATGTTATTTAGAGTAAATAAAAAGCCTTGATAAATTGAATTGATAACCGATGTTTGGTTCCACTATTTACCTACTGTAACAGAAGTTTTTAATTACCACTTCAAAGTAGGTAAAATGTACACGCCACAAAAGAAAATGGGAACGGTATTAATCATGATCGCTTATCACTAAAGTACTTCGATTCGAATCGCTATTTATATTTTAGTAATTGGCTTACACTGGTGTAAAGTTTGACGTTTCTATCGCAAACTTTAATAATTTGAAACACTACTTTGAGGGGCGCACAAGAATTATGCCTGTTGCTTGCAGCGTTTTGGAAAAACTTTTTTGTTGACTATTGTTCAAATCTCTTTAAACTAAATTAAAAACATTTTCTCAAGGTGTTAAAAAGCAACCGAACTTGCAACCACTTTTAGATTGATCATTTGACATTTCATGTGATATGTTTCAAAAATGTTGAGTAGTTTAGTTTAGATATAGATAAAACCTGTTAAGTTTTAGCGTGTTATATTTTGTACAAAATCAGGATATCATTCTCCTGTAAGTCAGTGTCAAAAAATAAGTTTTTTGTATTGTCCCTATTATTTTGCCAGAGTCTTAGTTTTTGATTCTGGTACCCAAATATATGTTTTGAAGATTCTCCAATCTTTATTTCATTCTATATACAAATTCTCTCAATCGAGAGTTTCGTGTAAATCACGACAAGTTCGTGAAACTTTAGTGTTTAGATCCTAAAAACCAGAGGATCTGACCATTAATTGGTCCTTCGAAACGGATTTATTTAAAAACCCAGTGTCAGCTCTCTCGGAGAAAGAAATCTCTCACGCCAACAATTTGATAGAAGTGCTCGCGTGTGCCTCCATAGTCCACTTCGCCCGGGTAAATACCTGCCTTTACACTCAACGTTGAAGAAGCTATCCACGTTACCTTTTTCACATCAAGCAGACAGCTAGCCGTATCTTCACAGCCTGTAAGGTGAAAGCAGGCAGTCACCAAAATCTAACCAACTCCAAAGGAAGTTTAAGGTAAAAAATTGCCTTCAAAAATATCTCTATAGGAACTTTAAGGTAAAAAATTGCCTTTAAAAAATTTAGACGAATAGTTTTTTGTAACTTATCATTTGTTCTTTGTATATTCGATATTTTTAGTGCCTATCACAAAACGTGTTTAGACCTGTCGATTTCTTACATCTAACAGACACCCATATTTCTCTGTATTTTTGTATAAAAATTAGTTACTTGTATTCATAATCACCTACATAATTTATTGTAACGCTATTTATTTGACCAAACGTTGAATCTCTTTCGG
Source organism: Galerucella pusilla (assembly GCA_910591695.1). Classification (NCBI taxonomy): domain Eukaryota; kingdom Metazoa; phylum Arthropoda; class Insecta; order Coleoptera; family Chrysomelidae; genus Galerucella; species Galerucella pusilla. The sequence continues at coordinate 26,338 of CAJUYI010001803.1, forward strand.
TAATACTCTAAGGTATCCATTTTCTTTCCACAAAAATATACCTACTATTCTTTCTTTCTAGCAAATACACATATTTTTGAAATTTGTATACACTCAGAAAATGGATGCTCTAAAGAAAGCTTTAAAATATAACAAAGGTGCATTTACTCGACATTACAAGTGGATAGAAGAAAATGTAGATACAGAAACTAATGTATTTAAACTTAAAACACGGCTAGATGCCCTCACTGTCACATTTGATAAATTTGAAAGCATTCAGGAACAATATGAGAATCTCTCGACTGAAGAAAACGTAGAAATTAATTCTGATATACGCTTTGATGTCGAACAAACGTATCTTGATTATTTAGCGAGAATACAAGAAAAAATTGCAGATTTGTCAAATGATCAAACTAAACAAGTTGTATCTTCCCCTCAGAAAGTCGTTAATTCAAACACATCACATATACCTCGAGTAAAACTGCCGGAGTTAAAAATCCCGACGTTCTCAGGCGATCAGAAAAAATATCAAAGTTTTATAGATTTGTTCACTTCGCTAGTCATTAATAACACAAACATTTCAAATGTAGAAAAATTAATGTACTTAAAATTATCTCTTAAAGAGGAAGCTTTGTTACTGATCGACGCTTTAGAATTAACTAATGACAATTTCCCTGTTGCACTTAACATATTAAAAAAAAGATATAACGATAATTTGGCTATTATCAACTCTCATTTAAATCCCATAATAGATTATACTCCAATCACAAAAAGCAACGCACAATGTTTAAGAGATTTCATCACAGAAATGAGACAACAATTAGAATGTTTAAAAAATTTACATGTTGTAACTGATCATTTAATAATTATCAATCTTCTCTGTCGAAAATTAGATTTTGCTTCAAAACGCGAATACGAGTCTAAAAGAGACCAAAGCAAGTTACCGACTCTTGATGAATTTTTTGAAATTATTGAAGAAAGATGCAGAGTTCTTAATTCAATTTCCCCCTCTCTTCCTAAAAAGGAAAAAACTTTCACTAAACTCAACCACTCAGCATCTTATCACGCGAATGCAACACAAAATAGTCGTACAAACTATTCTCAAACTACTCAAAAAATAAAATGTCCTTTCTGTAATGAAACCTCCCACAAAATTTATAGGTGCTCCAAATTCGCTGAAAGATCCCATCAGGAAAGGATGAACTTTGTCAAGTCACACCGCATGTGCTTAAACTGTCTAGGCTCACAGCATATGGTAGGTAATTGCATGTCTCGAGGATGCTCAGTCTGTTCAAAAAGGCATCATACACTTTTGCATTTGCAATCCAACTCTCAAGATCAATGGTTACCCGGTCAACAGCCTTCCCCTCCTCACTCCCCTTGTAGGAGTCAAACTAATCCCAGAAATTCTACTTCTCAAAATTCAAACATCTCAAATAATCCTCGAGCTTCTCACTTTTCTTCTCACATTGATAACAATTCAGGGCAGTACTCTCTAAATAGTGGCTATTCACAATTGCCACAAAATTCTGAAAATCCCTCTGCATCCGTTAATTTATCCTCAATGACACAGAAGCACAGTGATATTTTGTTAGCTACGGCCGTTGTCACACTCTACTCCAGATATGGTACTCCTATATATGCAAAAGCATTACTAGACAGTGCGTCACAAAACTCTTTCGTTTCTGAAAATTTATTGCAACAAATAAACGCTAAAGTATACAAGAGAAATTTGCACATTTGTGGAATTACTCAAGACACTGTGGTATCCAACCGCATGGCAGAGTTTAGAATTTTTTCCAATGCTTATAATAATGTATTTTTTGATATCTCTTGTGCAGTGCTGCCAAGCATCACTTGCAGATTGCCTCAAACAACTATCGACACAACCTCTTTTGTTATTCCAGATCACATTACACTCGCTGACAGAGAATTTTTCAAACCATCCAACATTGATTTATTGATTGGTGCTGATTTATATTATAATTTAATAGATAATGGACTCATAACTCTTGGTAGAAATTGTCCTGTACTACAAAACACAATGTTAGGTTGGATAATTGCGGGAAATATTCCACAATGCCCTCGTTCGGGACACACTGTCTCATTTTTTAGTAACACTGTTGAGTCATCCTCACTAGACTCTCAATTAGACTCTCTTCTTACAAAGTTTTGGGAAATCGAGGATATCCCTAAACAGAAAATATTTTCTTCTGACGAAGAACAGGCTGAACTAGATTTCAAACAAAATCTCAAAATTTTGGAAAATGGATCTTTTCAGGTAAACATCCCTCTACGCACACCTGATATACCTACTAAGCTAGGTGATTCATTTCACATAGCAAAAAGTCGTTTTTTAAATCTCGAAAATAGATTTAAAAATAACCCCTCTCTTTTCAATGAATATAAAAAATTTATTCACGAATATGTTTCTCTTGGTCACGCACAATATGTGCCTCTCTCACTACACAATAAGAAGTTTTTAAATAAATATTTTCTCCCTCATCACTGCGTTATTAAAGATACCAGTGCTACTACTCGTTTAAGAGTTGTTTTTGATGCAAGTTGTAAGAGTTCAACTGGAACCTCTCTTAATGATATCACTTTGAAAGGCTATCAGGTTCAACCTGATTTATTTGATATTCTCTGTCGTTTTAGACAATGGACCTATGTATTCACTTCAGATATAGAAAAGATGTTTAGACAAATTAAGGTTAATCCGGACCAAACTTATTTGCAAAACATTCTTTGGAGGGACAGTCCAGCTGAACCTCTCTCTTGTATTGAACTCACCACAGTTACGTATGGTACAAAGTCTGCACCTTTTTTAAGTACTCGCACGCTAAATGAAGTCGCTCTCACTCGTGGTAAAAATTTTCCTCATGCATCCAATGCCCTATTGAACCAGACTTATGTCGATGACATACTATACGGAACAGACAGTTTAGAGGACATTAAAAAGGCATATCACGAACTGACCCAGCTGTTGCAAAGCTCAGGTTTTCACCTACACAAATGGTGCTCAAATACTCCAGAGTTTTTAGAAATAATTCCTGAGGAATCTCAACCCCTCTTGAGAGATATAAAAATTGAAAATGTCTCGAATAAAGTTCTCGGCTTCTCATGGCAACCTGCCATGGATTTGTTTTCAATCTCGCTTCCAGACACTTTAACTTGTGATAAAGTCACAAAACGGAAGGCCCTGTCTATTATCGCTCAGATGTTCGACCCACTAGGACTTATTGGCCCTGTTATTTTATTAGGCAAAATATTTATGCAAACTCTTTGGAAACACAAAATTGGCTGGGACGAACCCTTGCCAACTGCACTTGTAGATGAATGGGAAAATTTCATCTTGAATATTCCCACTCTCAGAAAGTTGACAATTCCACGTCACCTTTTTTCTAAAAAAGAAATTGTAAATATCCAGATTCACGCGTTCGCAGACAGTTCTCTCAAGGCATATTCGGGATGTGTTTATTTTCGTACCCTGTACTCTGATAACTCGGTAAGCTGTGAGTTAGTCGCTTCTAAATCTCGAATTTGCCCAATTCGCCCTACTGTCACTATTCCTAGGTTAGAACTTCAAGCAATGTTATTACTTGCTAAGTTAACAAATAAAATAATTTTTATTTTTGAAAAACTTAGTTTCGATTCCATAAATTTATGGACAGACTCACAAATTGCCCTTTGCTGGATAAACTCACACCCTTCACGCTGGTCTATATTTGTAGCTAATCGAGTGTCACAAATTCAAGAATTATCTGCAAAATGGCAGTGGCGTCATGTCAGTTCGACAGATAATGCTGCTGACCCACTTTCTCGAGGCTTATTGGCTCACGATATTTTAAATTCTCAACTATGGTGGCACGGTCCTGCCTGGTTATTAGACCCCTCGATTAATCTCGATAATTTTGACAAAAAATTAAATTTGAGCAATTTACCTGAACAGAAAAAGGTAAATCTGAAGGCTGTTACAAATATTCCAAACCCTATTGTTATTTTCTGGGAAAATTTGTTTTCAAAATTTTCAAAATATTCCAGACTCACTCACACCGTTGCATACTGTAACAGATTCTTTTATAATTGTAGAAACCCTGGAGACAAAAAATTAGGCCCGTTAAATGTTGACGAAATTAAATCTGCCATTAATCAAATCTTTAAGAATTTGCAATTTATACATTTCTCAAACGAAATTAGTGAACTTAAGGCTGGGAAACGTCTCTCGAATAAAAATATCTGGTCACTCAAACCATTTTATAACAAGGATGGATTTTTATGTGTTGGTGGTCGCCTCACCAACGCAGACATACCAGAAGAACAAAAACACCCTATATTGCTACCCTCGAAAAATCACGTTGTTAAGTTACTGTTAACTCACGAACACAACCGCCTAGGCCACGCTGGAGCCCAGACGGTACTCGCAAATATTAGACTGCAGTTTTGGCCTCTAAACTCATCTCGGGAAATCAAGAGAATCATTAGAAACTGCAATAATTGTTTTAGATTTCAATTACAACCGGTTCAACAAATTATGGGAAATTTACCTAAGGAAAGAATTACCTTCACTAGACCTTTTCAGAAGGTAGGAGTAGATTTTGGAGGGCCTCTTCTAATCAAAACGTCTCACTTGCGAAAGGCCACTTTACAAAAATGTTATATTGCTCTTTTTGTATGTATGGCTACCAAAGCCATACATTTAGAACTTGTCACATCTCTTTCGACAGAATCATTCCTTCTAACCCTTAAACGATTTATCTCACGCCGTGGAAACCCTTCAGTGATTTACAGCGATAATGCTACCAATTTTTGTGGGTCCAGAAATGAACTTCGCGAATTATATAATTATTTTAAAAACACTACAGTGAGAGATTCTGTTGAAACATTCGCCTCAGAGAATCAAATTACCTGGAAATTCATCCCACCACTTAGCCCGAACTGGGGTGGAATTTGGGAGAGCTCAATTAAAAGTACTAAAAATCATTTGAAAAGAACCATTGGCAATGCTCACCTCACTTTCGAAGAACTCAGTACTGTGCTTGCTCAAATTGAGGCAATCCTAAATTCTCGACCTATATATGCTTTGTCAAATGATCCGACTGACTTAGAATGTCTCACCCCTGGACATTTTCTTATAGGAACAAGCCTTACTGCATATCCTGAAAAGGATCTCGCACACGTCCCCGAAAACAGACTAAATTTATTTCAAAAATGTTCTCGCATTCAACAATCATTTTGGAAGAGATGGTCGGTTGAATATCTAAATACTTTACAGCACAGACCTAAGTGGCTACTCCCTTCTCGCAATCTTCAGGTCAACGATCTCGTTCTTTTAAAGGAGGACAATGTTCCCCCTCTCAGCTGGCCAAGAGCCAGAGTAATGGAAGTATTTCCTGGATCTGACAACAAGGTCAGAGCAGTCAAAATACGCACTAACAGCGGACTTTTCACACGTCCAATCACCAAACTTTGTCTTCTGCCATTTGACCAGGAAGACAATAAAATTGTACGTAGTGTAATTCCGTAATTAGTTTCTACTCTTAGTATTTTATTCAATTTTGTTTTTTAATCATACAACCAACAACAGACTCTCCTCACTCGCTTAGCTTTATTTTGCTTCTCCTTATTTTACCCTTGTTTATTGAACGCGATCCGTTCAACGGGGGGGGGTAGTATGTTCAAATCTCTTTAAACTAAATTAAAAACATTTTCTCAAGGTGTTAAAAAGCAACCGAACTTGCAACCACTTTTAGATTGATCATTTGACATTTCATGTGATATGTTTCAAAAATGTTGAGTAGTTTAGTTTAGATATAGATAAAACCTGTTAAGTTTTAGCGTGTTATATTTTGTACAAAATCAGGATATCATTCTCCTGTAAGTCAGTGTCAAAAAATAAGTTTTTTGTATTGTCCCTATTATTTTGCCAGAGTCTTAGTTTTTGATTCTGGTACCCAAATATATGTTTTGAAGATTCTCCAATCTTTATTTCATTCTATATACAAATTCTCTCAATCGAGAGTTTCGTGTAAATCACGACAAGTTCGTGAAACTTTAGTGTTTAGATCCTAAAAACCAGAGGATCTGACCTATTTCACTAGAGTAAATTGATAACTGACAAAATTTGAAGGTTTTGAACAGGCAATTTTTTGTCTTGTCGCGGCAATTTTTTGACGTTTAAATATATCAAATCTATGTGTATAAAATTCTATCACTCTGTGATAAAATTCAATATGAAATCTTTTTTAGTGGTTTCTAACTTCTAAGTTGCTTATTTATTTATTTAACTGTTTAAAAAGTATTAAAGCTGTTTCAAAAATTTGAATAAGTATTATTAACATGAATAATACAAGATTTTGAGATAATTCAATATATGAAATAGAGAGTACAATTAAGCAAAGTATACCGCGAAATACAATGAAGATAAAAAAGTCAGCGTGGAAACAGTTTAGAATGTTTCTGGACGCACGTAATTATACGTTAGAAAATGATACTACTGAACAAGTTATAGCAAAAATTCTTGAAGATTATGGTTTTAACATGAAAAAAAGAGATGGAACTGATTTAACTGAAGCTAGTGTGAAAACACTTTGGAATACGACTGCTCAAATGGTTCAGGAAAAATATTTTCTGGAATTTAAAATCAAAATTGATCCATTTAAGGATATTAACTATAAATTTGCTAGATTGGCCAGGGATACAAAACGTAAAAAGCTTCAGGCTGAACCTGAAACCAGAAAAAGAAGTTCTAACGCGTTTACCAAAAAAGAATTAAAGGAAATGGTAGAAAGCTATTCTGAAGATAATCCTGATGGGTTACAAAAGAGTTTTTTCATTTATGTTCGTTCGAATTAGCATGGCGTGGAAATGAAGCTGCTCATTGTGATATTAATTACTTTAAAAAAGAATATGATAATAAAGGTAATTTCACTGGCAGGGTAGAATATAATCCAATCTTTTTCAAAACGACACAAGGAGGTTCAAAAGCTTTATCTGGCAGTAAGTGGCTGGTAAGAAATAATGCTAACAACAATTTGTGTCCCGTTCGTTTATTTTTGAAAATCATTGAAAAAAGAGATTCCAATCCTTATCTAACAACAACAAGATTATTTTTAACCGTACATCCAAATTGGGAGAAAGGAATATGGTACAAAAATTCACCATTGGGAATTATTACAATTTCAAAGTTGACGAAAATATCGGCAGAATCAATTGGTATAGACACAAAAAAAAGCAATCATTCACATACAGCTTCTGCAATATCTGCATTAGCAAAAGAAGGAGTTGGTGAACAAGAAGTAATTAAGCTCACGGAACATTCTTCTGCCCATTCTTTGAAACCATATTTACAATTGAATGGAGAACACCATTTCCAACTTATAGAGAACCTTCGAGAAAATAGAAATAAAGTGAAGGAATCCTCAGTTTCTAACTTAAATTCATCACAGGTTATGATGCAAAACAATCCCCAAAATAATGCTGAATAAGTAATGAATAAGTAATTTTTTCTTCATAATGTTATAATTTTCTTGGCTTTGTATAATTCAAGTTTGCAATAAATAAAACGTTCAAACATGATTTTTCAGTTTTTCTCTCGTGAAATAGTCATGTCGAATACCACTCAATTAAAAATTTTGTAAGGTAAAATAATTTTTCTTTTGTCGTATTCAAGTTTGTTGCTTTTAGGTAATTTTGCTCATAATATTTAATCCAAAACCACTCGCCTGACGGCTCGTGGTTTTGTTAAAAATATCATTCGCAAAATTGTCAAGCAACAAACTTTCATGACAATCTAAAAATTTTGCCGACAAAATTTTCACTCTCTTGGTATTATATATGAGGATTTGACTCATGAATATGTGTGATTGATCAATAAAACAATCAACAATAAACTTCCATCAAGGCAGTTGAAACTGGGACATTTGAAAACAGTTGTTGACCTGGTGACTGCACTTCGAGGAAGCATCTGCAGAGAATGGGGAAAGTTAGTGAGCAGAAAATGTGAGCTCTAAAATGACACACCTACTCACATACTCTGCTTCTGTGAGAACTCACAAGGACTCAGATGGAAGCGATTTGGAAAGGAAATAAAACAACCATCCAGGCACGAATCCAAGGAAGTTCGGACTCCTCCTCCGGAATTTTCCTTGCTTCATAGTTGAACGGTTACTATCTTTGGAAAATATTTTTCAAAACTTAGAAGTTAGCGTTAGAATAATTATTATTCTGAGATATTTACTGGTAGTTATATCGGGATATTAGTGACTGCTCCCATACCATTAATATTGTGTTCAGTTTGTATCGTCAATCTGCAAAAACTTGGTAGTGAAATGTGTTAATGTTTCATTACGACTCTCCGGAAACTTGAGAATTTTGTGATATTTGCTTCGCTTTAATTTGGAAAAAGCATTCATCATTGTCATAGTTTAAATGGGGCAGCCTACTAAAAGTTTCAAGTTTATAATTAACTTTGGTTTTCACATAAAACCACTCCATATTTATGAATTAATGATCAAAGTTAGTGTGACTGGGAATATTGACATTCTATGATAGAATAGTATAAAACACAAATTCCTGAATTGGACTATCTCAGCATGCCGTTATTTTTCAGTTTTGATTGATGGAAGGGGATGATGAACATTAAGAAGAAACTATGGAAGATGAGAGTCTGGAGCGTTATTGGAGTTAAGTTTAT
>CAJUYI010001803.1:43929-55107 GCA_910591695.1 Galerucella pusilla
CAGGGGCGGTCCGACCTATTGTAGGAATTTTGTGACAAATTCGTACATACTGGGGGGGGGAGGGGGCGGGGGATGGGTTTGGCTAAACCGGAAAACGAATAATGAAAGAACCACATTAATCAGAAATTGGAAGAGGTGCCAATTTTACTATTGGGCGAATGTATTCACCATCTGCTGTCCTGACACTAGCAGCTCGGACTTTACCGTCCTTGCCTGTAAGCAGTTTAGTTATCCTGCCCAAGGGCCAGTTTAACGGGGGAGAATCTTCGGTTCGAATAAGTACGAGTTGATTAACAACAAGATTTGTTGAGGGTCGTTGCCATTTAGGGCGATTTTGCAGCTGATGGAGGTAGTTCACTGACCACCTCCGCCAAAATTCCTGCTGAAGTTTGGAACAATGGTTCCAGAAGGAAAGTCGATTTATAGGGGTCGAAACCAGCTCTCTATCAGGGAAAGCTGAGAGGGGTCCTCCTATCAAAAAATGTCCTGGGGTAAGAGGTAGCAAATCATTAGGGTCATTTGATAGAGGAAATAGGGGGCGACTATTCAAAATGGCTTCAATTTGAGTCAATACAGTGGTTAGTTCCTCGAATGTGAGGCAAGTTTGACCAATCACTTTGACAAGATGGGATTTGGCGCTTTTTACAGCCGCCTCCCAGATACCGCCCCAATGAGGGGATCTAGGTGGAATAAATTTCCACTCTATCTCAGTGGAATTTAGGAAATTTCTTATTTTTTGAAAATTTTCTTCAGATTTGAAAAAATTTGAGAGGTCCCTTAACTGATTTCGGGCACCTACGAAATTTGAACCATTGTCAGAGAAGATAACTTGGGGATTACCCCGTCTACTTGCGAATCTCCGTAGAGCAGCGATAAACGCATCGGTGGTTAAATCAGAAACCAACTCGATGTGGATGGCTTTTGTAACCATACAAATGAAAATGGATATGTATGCTTTAAGGCGGGGCGCCTTTTTTAATCGAGAAGATCGGATCCATACTGGTCCGGCAAAGTCAACACCTGTCTTCGAAAATGGGCGACATTCCTGAATACGGTCTAGGGGCAAGGGAGCCATTATTTGGGTCGCAAATTGCGCGTTAAAGCGGAAACAAATAGTGCATTTTTTCAATAATTGTTTCACTTTCCTGACACCATTGAGTGGCCAGTATTTTAAGCGGATATTTCCCAATACATTCTGAGCACCGGCGTGGCCAAGCCTTTTGTGCTCTTGTAATATAAGCAAATCAACTATATGATTATTTTGAGGAAGTAAGACTGGAAATTTTTTATCATAGTCTAGGTTTGAAAGTTCTAATCGGCCACCAATTCGAATTAATCCTTCATTGTCCAGGAAGGGATTCAAGGGAATTAAGGTTTTGTCTAGGATAGGTTTCTTTTGTTGAAGTAAACTGATTTCTTTACTAAAGTGTTTCAACTGGATCTGCTTAATAATGAAGTCGTGGGAAGCACGAAGTTCGGGTACAGTAAGAGAAAAGGAATTTTCTGAAGATTTTTTCAGCAATTTATTACAAAATCTAAGCAAAAAAGCCATAGAGCTTTGAAGTGCTCTAAGATTGGAAAATTTAGAGAAATATGCCTCCCAAATGTTGGGTTCAACAGGAGTTATAGTAAGAGTTACTTTTTTACATTCAGGTAAATTGTCTACGACTTCGAAAGTATCAAGGGAGTCAAAATCTGATCCTTCACATAAAAACTTAGGACCAGTAAACCAAAATATGCGGAGATCAGAGGAGAAGTTACCCCGGGATAACATATCGGCGGGATTTAAGTTAGATCGAATGTGTCTCCACACCACGCCTTTACTATGCTCTTGAATAGTACGGACGCGCTTGGCAACAAATGCGGAAAATTCATCAGCTCTACGTTTCACCCAGCTTAGTGAAATTAGAGAGTCAGACCATAAATTAATGGAGTCAAAACTAATGGTTTTGCTTAGGATTTGAGAAAGTCTGAATGATAGTTTTGCAAGAAGCTCCATAGAACAGAGTTCCAGTTTGGGAACAGTGATTTTGCTTTTTAAGGGGTTTACCCTTGATTTAGCGGCAATTAGTTGTGATGAAAAAGTATTATCGTCATAAGCGGCGACGATATAGACACAGCCTCCGTACGCTACAGAACTGGCGTCGCAGAAACCATGCATAGAAATAGCGACTATCTTTTTGCTACAAAATACAAATCTAGGGATAGTGAGGTCAGAAATTTCTGTAAGGGTTCCGAGAAATTTTTTCCACGCAAAAAGTATATTAGAGTCGATAATGGGTTCGTCCCAAGAAATACGAGATTGCCAAAGGGTCTGCATTAAAAGCTTTCCTGATAAAATTAATGGGTTGACCACACCTAATGGGTCGAATATGCTGCTAATTATAGAAAGAACTTTACGCTTAGTCAAAACACCTGGATTTAGCTCCTGATTGGTGTGAATTAAAAGAGAGTCAGAAACAGGGTGCCATTTAAGTCCCAGAACTTTACTGGGGGCGTCATCGAAGTTTAAATCTAGTTCGCTGTCAGTCGCGGAAGAGATAGAGTTTAAGAACTCGAAGGAATTGGATTGCCACTTGTGGAGTTGGAATCCATGTTTACCAAGAACGGAAGTTAATTCTGAAAAAATCAACTCTAGGTCACTATGGGTATTAGTACCCGTCAAAATATCATCCATATATGTTTGCGAGAGAAGAGCTTGTTGTGCAAGCGGAAATTGTTCATTATTATCAGCAATATGCTTTAATACCCTGGTGGCCAAATAAGGGGCACAATTTTGCCCAAAAGTGAGACAAGAGAGTTGAAGACATTTAAAAGATTCTGAAGATTGTTCCCTCCAGAGAATATTTTGTAAGTGGCGTTGAGAAGGCGAAATATCTATGATGCGATACATCATTCTGATGTCACAGCATAGTACGAAGGTGAAACAGCGAAATCTACAAAGGATGTCGAACAAATTGTCTTGTACCTGATATCCTTTTGAGGTTAAATCATTTAGTGAATAACCAGAATCTGTTTTAGCGGAGAAATCCATTACAACACGAGTTTTGGTAGAGTGAGCATTTTCGCGTAGTACGGCTCTATGCGGAATGAAATAATTAAATTCGTTGAATTGGTAGTTGTATAGAGAAAATGGAATAACCTTGGCATGATTCAAGGCAAGGTATTCATCGATTACATTTTTATAATCATTAAAAAACTGAGGATTAGAATTAAATTTTCTTTCAAGAGTGCCAAATCTTTGACGTGCCATGCAAAATGATTGGCCTAATTTTTTACCGTTCTCCAGGAAGGGCATCTCGACTTGATACCTCCCAGACGGAAGGATAACGGTTGTATCCTTGAACTTTTGTTCAACTAATTGCTTGTCTGAACAAGTCTTTTCCAGGTTTGGGATTTCTTCCATCTCCCAAAATTTTTCCATGTAATTATGCAAGTCTGAATCAGGTTCAGCTTGCCCATCATTCACAGTTAAAAAAGTAGCGACGAAATTACTAGAAGACGAATGCGGGTGTAGAAGATTTCGAGATACGGGACCGGCCACTACATAGCCCAGTTTTGTATCCACGAACGAAGTAAGACCAACATTTATGACATTGGGTTTGATGAGCCTGAAATATAGGTCGGCTCCAATTAACAAATCAACAGAGTCACTCTTAAAAAAGAAGGGATCTGCTAAACTAAGTTTTACATTACTTGGTAATTTAAAATTCTCAGAAGAGATGGAGAATTGTGGAAGATTATTAGTAATCTTTTCTATTAGAGAACAGGAAAGTGAAAAGATTTCATTAGGAGAAACAAGCGATTTGAATCGAATTTTCATAACTTCGGTACTATGGGTACAATTATTACTACCTAGTCCTGAAATATTTAGCGTTTGCGGGCTGCATGGCAACTTAAGGTTTTGTGCCATCTGTCGGGTCACTAGACTCATTTGACTAGCGGAGTCGAGTAGTGCTCGTGCAGTCAACCATTGTCCATTGGGACCCTCAATAAGTACCAAGGCGGTTGGTAAGAGAACAAATTCATTTGCATTTGACAGGGTAGCTAGAGTAGTGGGGGAAGACAGTAACTGCCCAGAATTCGCAGCATTGTCGTGGGAGCTAATATTTACATTAGGAGTGTTGGTATTTACAAAAGCTGATGTGCTGGGGTTATTTTCAGTTGGGGCAATATTTACAGGAGGATTGTGTTTGGATTGGCCATGGACAGGAGCTTGCTTATAAGAAGAATTTCCTGGTTTATCCTGGCTATCAAAGTGTAAATAAGAATGATGAGATCTATTACAAGAAGTACACCTCTTCAGTGATTTGCACTGAGAAATACTATGGCTTTGACTGAGACAATTCAAACACAACTGTTTACTTTTAACAAAAGAATACCTTTCTTTAGGATTAAGGGAAATGAATTTAGGGCATCCGTATATGGTATGACCTTTTCCAGAACAACAAACACAATTTGGTTTATTAAAACCAATGCGGGAAAACTCAGGTTGACTATTATTAGTCGACAAAAGGGTAACCTTATTATTCCTATTAAATTTTTCCTTTACAGAGGGTTTAGATGCATTAGGTTCAAATAAGTTCAAATTTTCTAAGACTGACTGTCGCTTCTTTAAGAAGTCGAAAAATGCTTCAGCGGTGGGAATTTTTCCCAACTCCCTATCGTTTTCGAAAGCTCTTCGCGATTGGAAGTCAAGCTTCTGCTCTAATAAAAATACAACTAGTGCTTCAAAGTTTTCTTTGCTACTTAATTCAAGATTATTTATTAAATCAAACGTTTTTTGTGACGAAATATAAAATTCTTTCAAGTCCGCCGCTGTCCCTTTTGCTATAGACTTAGATGAAACAAGATTTTGAAAAAGACTATTTAGTAACTTGTATTTATCATCGTAAGTTTCTTGGAGAATTTTAAGAGCAACTTCAAGATTCTGATTAGTTAAGCTCAAAGAATCTATCAATTCTAATGGCTGTCCCCGTAAGAGACTTTTTAAATAATAAAACTTTTCCCCATCTGACTTAAGTTTTGAATTATTTAATACAACAGCAGTAAACAAATCGAAAAAAGGGGCCCATTCGGAGGCCGTCCCTGTAAAAGGTTTAATAGAAATTTTGGGCAATACAACATTTGAAAGATCAGTGTTATCGGAAGCGGTTTTCTTTTGGACAATAGAAGTTAATTTAGCTATACAAATTTCAAATCTATCATATACTACATTCTCCCCAATGCCGTCTGAAGACAATATATCAGAGTCTATTTTAGTTATTGAAGAGATATCGAGTTGCACTTGCTGATAACTTTCATAGTAATTGATTACGCTATCAAGTTTAATTTTTAATAAATGAAATTCTTCATTACCATTGAGGTCTTTAATGAATTTTTCAATGCGAGATAACTGGCCCTTCAATCCCCTACGTCTATTTTTTAAACCTACCAAATCCATTTTTGATAGATTCTGAGAGTAACCAAGTTTTTACAATCGATTATAATAGGAAATATGAAAATATTTTAAAATATAAGTATGAAATATTCGATTAATACAAATACAAAATTGTATTCAATATAGAATAGGTAAGTCAAATTTCAAAATTCAACATATAAAGCGGTACAAACTATTAAGGGCGCTAGAAAATGTAACAAATTTATTTATAAACAAATTGAAAACCAATTTATTACCCATGTAATAAAGGTGAAAAAATATCCGGTGCATTTACCTGGTATACACCAAACTAAAAGACCAAATTTAAAACGACAATTGTTACAATAAATTATTATACCACCCGGTACCTATAACACCAAAAATATTTCAATAAATTATGCAAGTAAAATAAATGATATGTTCATCATAACACATAAAACCCAGTTTCATTTTTATCTACAAACAATATCAGTTTTCATATTCTAAAATTAAAATAAAAACCAAGAAAAAATGTAAACACAAGTTGGTTGTGCCTTTGTTGTTTTTCTTTCAGGTACCTATCGCCGGCACTTGAGGCCGGGCGCCAATAAGTCGCCGTCGTCTACAGGGCTGAGTTCGAGAACATCGCACTAGTATGAAATTCACTTATTTTTGTGTCCGAGAACTCTTGAGCGTCTTCTTGTTGTGTACTCCCCCACAGTCCGAGAACTCCTTAGAGCGACACTCGAGCGACGCTCAAATTACACCAGTCCCGACTCGGTTAGAAATCGCACCTGTCAGTTTGGTTTGAATATTTTGTAATTTGTGGTTAGAATTTAGATCGGTATCGGTATGTTTGACATGTGTGAGGGTGTGCTGTGATGTGTATGACTATTCAATTTAAAAATAAATTCATGTCCTATGAAGAAGCATAATCAGTTTTACAGAAGAAACTGTTTTCTGCAATTCAAAATTTAGAGTTAAAAAACGATTTATCAAAAAGATCGCAAAATCTAACAACAAAAACTTTATCAAGTTTATCCTTCCCGTGAGGATCTTAACTAATGTCTGGTAATGTTTTTACTATTATTTATGTTCCAAGTTTTCATATGTCTCAATTTTTAGTAACAAATAATATGGAATTAATCAACAACCGCCATATACTGGTCGAGGAAAATGGGAAGGCAATTCAGGATGAATCTGGTGATTGGTTAGTTATGGATGTCATAGGTACATATTAACTTTTGTTTTTTAACTTTAGATTGTTTTACTTGTGAACTTAAATCTAAATTTGATAGCACATATATCCATAGCCATGAACCTGGTGCCTTATGTTAAGGCATGACCTTTGAGCCGCCCAGCCGGCACTATAAGACTATGGATAGGTACCACTATCCAAAATATATAAGATTATTCTCTACATATTAATATCAGATTTTTGTTTACTGTGTTTCTTGCTTTATTTATTTTGAATGTTGCATATTAAATGTCTCTGAGCCACCCAGCAATCTTTATTTATTAGCTCTTAATTTTTGTTTACTATAAGTATATTTTTAATTTTAGATAAAAAGATGTATTTTATTCCACCCACCAAAGAAGTTTTAGAATTTTTTAATATTCTTTCGAACTCAGAAACTGAAAGTTTGGAACACCTTCCTGAACATACAGAATCAGTTGTAGAAGAGCAGGTAGTTTCTATAGATCATAAAGAAAATTACCCGCCTGCAGTGGGCAAATGGGATAGAACTGCAATCTTAAGTCTTATAAGTTTATATAAAGAAAATTATGATTTGTTCAAAAGCACTACATTTAAAAATGAAAATGTTTGGAACATAATCACCAAAAAACTGAATGAACAGGGTTATTCATACACAAAAATCCAAGTGGAAAATAAATTTAAATACCTCAAGCAGAGGTACTTAAAAAAAAAAAGATAATATGGGAACAAAATCAACCGGTCAAAGCCCAGTGGTATTTGATTATTTGATAGAGTTTGATGAAATATTTGGTTCAAAGCCTAATGTGAAGCCATTGAGTATTGCTTCTTCCTCCTCATGTTGTAATAGTGAAAGTGCCAGTGATGAACCAGAAATAAAAAAAAGAAAAACTTCAAAACTTGAACATAAAGTAAACAACTGGAAAATTGATTTTGAAGAAAGAGAGCAACGAAAAGAAGAAGCTAGAGAACGTCGGCACCAGGAAAGAATGTCCTCTGTGCAAAAGTCTATAGAAACATATGAAAAATTAATGTCCAAATTAATTGATAAACTATAATTAAATCTGTTAGGAAATGTAGACAGAAAACAATAAAACGTCGAATTAAAGTGTTATAGACTTGTTTTTTATTCTCTAATGGAACACCTAGTATATTTTGGGATTTTTATATTCTACACTAAATCGATACATTACACATTTCCTGTTAAGGTATATGTTATTTTTGTTTTGTAGCATAGATTTAAAAAACTTTTATTTACTTTACCTTGGGTACATTTTTTACATAAAATAATAGTACACATTGATAACACTGACATTACGTTTACTAAAGCTAATTCGAGAGTCCAAATATACATCTTACATAAATTTTGGCATACATTTGTGCTTCAGTTTAATTAAGACTATCTGAATAAATAAGTGGTTAGGTGACAATACTACCTGATAAAGCTTTTGTACTGGGGCATCCAAATTAAAGCACAGACTTATAACATTTTTATTTTAAACATGGAAAAAAATATTGAATATAGGAGTTTTGGGGATTTTTATGGGTTATTAATATATTATCTTATTAGTAAAACAATTTGATAAATAAATAATATATTTTTTGGGTTATTTTAACAAACTAAACGCATAATTTTAACTAAATACCTACAAAAAACACATTCTACTATTTCCTTGGAAAGGTAGTGTGTTCAACACTATGGATCAATTTCCTTGCCTTTCTTCATATAAATTCCTACAAATCAGACTTCTTTTAAGTTGTGCTGCTGCATTTTGGTCTCTGTTTGCATGTCTATCTACCATTTGATATTCTAAATCTTCATTTTGTACATTTTCCCTTCCCTCTGCTACATACTCTCCAATAAATAAATCTGCATGATCCAAGCAAATATTATGAAGGATGCAGCATGCCAAAACTACTGCTGGTATAAAATCAGTTTTAACCATATCTAGATATTTCAAACGCCTGAACCTTCCAAAAAGTAAACCAAAAGATCTTTCAATAACCTGTCTAGTTTTGGCATGACTAATATTAAAATGAGTTTCAGCAGCTGTTAACCTTCTGTTTTCAAGGTATGGTGGAATACACCATGTTGTTAAGGGATAAGCTTTATCACCTAGTATAAAATCTTCATTGTTAAAATAACCTTCTACATTTTCCTCTATATTCTTATATATGTATGATTGGCCGAATATTCTGCGATCACTAACTGAACCTGGATACCCAATGAATGAGTCAGTAAATTTCAGGCTCGGCTCTGCAATGCATTGCAAAGTATATGCATAAAAACATTTTCTTGTATTAAAAACTTCACTATCTTCTTTTGGTGCTTTAATAGGAACATATGTTCCATCCACAGCTCCAATCACATTTTGAAGGGCAGCAAATGATCGAAATTCATTTTTAATTCTCTCAACAACTCCCCCCCTTGGCCACTTAATGATCTGACTTCCAAGTTGATTTATTGCAGGTATTATTCTAAAAAATGCATCTGATAAAGAAGATTTTCCAAAATTAAACTGATTTCCCACAGACCTAAAATCAAAGAAAAAATAAACTTGACTGAGTGAGGAACTAGATCACCAAAAACATAAACAACAAAATTATTAACCGGTTAATACCTATCACTGTTGTAAAGTAAAAGATGAATTATTTCGTTACAAAATTCTGTCCTCGGTTTTTTCTCCAATCTATCGATTAATTTAAAATCTTTCCAGCATTTTTTTTAGTTTAAGAGGGACGTGCGTAACTGTAAGGTATATATCTAATCGATCTCTAGCCTATCATCCGCTGCTTCGTAAATACATAACGCAGCAACGTAACGGTCAGATCTTTTGCGCCGTGACCCGGTCGCTCCAACCTAACGTAAAGAACTAAAGTTCCAAAATATAGTAATGACATTACATTACCTGTAAGAATCAGGTGTTGCTAACAGCCAAATAACTCCCAAAATTTGTTTTTCAACATTTTTAAGGGGATGCCCAGTACGATAATTTTTTTCCAGAATCGGTACTATTTTCTGGCATAGAACTTGAAAAGCCTCTGGCGTCATTCTGAAATTCATCTGAAATTCCTTAAAAGAATACCTGGGAATAACTTCTTCAAAGTAATCTTTACACCTTGGTTTTATTTTTTTCCGCGGCTGCAACTTTGACTCAGTTTCTAATATTAGAGTGATTTCCATTTCATTATCCGACTCGCTTTCTGAGTCGGAATGTATTCCTTCAAGCAACTGCTTACCCAGTGCAAGCGCAATCAATGCGACACGTTTTTTATTCATATTGTCTTATACTGAACAATAATATTTAAAAAAGTATGGTTATAGTTAACAACCACAGAAAGGTAAATCCGTTCGAGAACTCATTCGATGGAGTGTCGCACTACGATCGCCCCTTACCCCCACCTATCAAGTGCAAAATTTCAACCAGTGTGACGTTCTCGAACTCACCCCAGCTGGATCCTAAACATGTTGCGGATTGCAGGTTGCCGCGTTGCCACGTTTAATAAGAGTTCCGCGCACTCGGGAAACCATTCAAAGTTTATTTTATTAGTTTAGAAAGTTCGAAATTTAGCGGTTTACTTCGAACATATGTGCATTGATCCATCCAAGAGCATCAAAAGAAATATCTCAATTGGGAGAAAAATATTTTCATGACAAGAAAAAATACTACTAGAAGAACAGGTCAAATTGACAAGAAGAAAATCCGGCTCGAAGGACCATTAAAACTATATGTATGATAGTTTTTAGCAGCTTCGAGGAAATACGAAGGACCACCTGCAATGCGCTGCAGGAGCTTGTTATCCGTACTAGAAGCAGAGGGATAACCTAGGAACATGAAATGAAAGATAAATAAAATTCAATATTTACAAAGAGTATTTACTAGAATACATAAGGAGATACTATTTACAATCGGAGAAGTAAGAGTGAAAAATCCAATTATTGGATGAAAAAACACTCTGGTTACATTTTATTGATCTGTTGCTGGGTCACAACATTTACATAAGGAAATAACAGATGTTTCGAAAGGAAGAACATAATATTAAGATCGAAGTTTATACACTAAACAATGTTTATAAAATTTACGATAGGTATTTACACTTAAAGCTACACCCGCACTTAGCTTTTAAGTCACAATATTTACATAACAGTTTTAACCAAATGTACATAGAAAAATTGGAAATAAAGCGTACCGAATACATAAACCGGTAGCAAAAACATGTATTAATAATAAGAACGACTCTTGAAGATTGCTTTGCGTTCTCCAAAATTACTTAACGCGCGGCAACCATGCAATATAGAAAACTCCTGACTTCGAGACGAGCAGATAATAGCGGTTGATGATTTTTCTCTTTATAATAATAATTAAAATAACTTACAATGAGTTCTGAAGTAATGAAGCACAATAAACACTAACTATAAAGCGGTATGATCCCCATTTTGAGGAGTAGATAAATGCTGCTGCACATGGTGAGCAGAGACAACAGTAGGTCTTTACTGTGGCAGGGTACTATTACTACTAACTTACAGCGGGAAGATATACATTTTTGGCGCGAACCCGAGAGC
>CAJUYI010001804.1:0-30779 GCA_910591695.1 Galerucella pusilla
GACTGTCGGAGTATATGGTTATGCGTCGATCCACATAACCTCTGTCTCCACGGTCGTGAAAACATTTATAAACCTCGCACTTTATTCCGCTCGGGGCAAATCCCCTCGCGAAATAATTTAAATGGTCGGTCAATAATACTAGTCTTTCCCACCTTGGTGTATGATATACTATTTGAATTCATGGAAATGAAGTTATGCAATAAATTACCTTATTCCAGGAAAGTGTCCCTTTCAGCAGAAAATTGAAAAGCCATTAATAGCTGCAAGCTATACAGTAAACACATTTCTTGAAGATTCTCTGTGAGCCACCTTTATCTGTTTTTCTTTTCACTTTATTATTTTATGTCTGTCCAGTTTATATTATACATGTTCGCAAAATATTTATTGGTATTGATCAGCCGTCATAAGTTTGCTACAAATACTGACGTCTTACAGCCTGTTCCTTATCTGGTTTTCATAGTCATGGCTCACAAAACATATTTTGTTTTAAACTTAAGTGGCTTGTTCACGTACCATTGAATTTCAAATATACAAGTGGTGGAGGAAAAAGGTGATAATTGGAAACCAAAAATGAATCCAGATGTGAACAACAGTCTACCGACCATCTCGTTTTATATGTGGATTAGATTTTTTTAATAAAACACAAAATAAAAGTATTTCAAACCATTTTATTAAAAATACTAAAATATAAATATTTACACTTCAAGTTTCTATAGGTACATTCGATTTTGTAAACAAGTTTTTCATGTTTTTAGTATCTTTTAACATGAATTCTACTTATTACATTTTGCAAATAAAAACTATCAATACAATTATGGTAATTTATTTATACAAGGTGAACGTTTCAAAATAACTACAACTTGGCAAATTCAGGTTTAATATAAAAAATTACCAAACCGTGAAACAAGAATATTTGGTAGGTACTGGTTATTAATTAGTTCAACCTGTATCTCACCGTACCGCCCGCAAGAATTGCACTGTAGCCAAATCGTTTACAACTGGTAGCTTACTGTAGCGAGTCTCCGAAAAGGCTGAGTGTGAATATATGACACAAAGGCAACTACGTTTTGTTTATTATTGTGATAAAGGTTTTAATCACTTTATCATTCAGTTTACTAGCATCTTGAGATTTTTAAGGTATACAAATTTATATTTGTGTCAGTCACCTCTCCAGGTACACTGTGACGTCGTGTGATTTACAGATTTTAAAATGAAATTCGGGTTCAAATCGAGACATTTTTGGATTCATTTAAGATTTTAACGACTATTAATCTTACTTCATTGGAAGGTCACAGTCTTACATGGTGCTGTTACGTTCCTGTACAAAATGTTTGCTGAACGAAAGAGAGATTCATGACTCCACAACAGTAGCAAAATTAGAGGAAATGTTGACAAAAAAACTAACTATGTTGATGCAAATATGAACCAATTAGGAAAGAGCATTGTCCGGTTATATAACGGAATGGATTGGTAATAGGCGTAATTAGAGTTTGTACATTATATTTTATAAATTTGGTTTCAGTTCTTTTCAGTGTCGTCACTGATTGGTTTTGTTAGTTTCATCTTTAATATGTAAATGGTATTTCAATATGTTTGTTACTTGAGTCTATGGGAAAATGAAAATAATGAAATTGCACAGTGTAGTATGATAAATTGAAATCTAGATTTGCCAAGTTGTACCTTGTTGCCAGACTTTTCTCATAATCCTGAATATATTAAAACCATTTAAAATTTGAAAACCTAAACGAATTAACAAAGTACAAAAAAATAACAGTAATAACAAAAATCTACAACTAAAAATACGATAAAAAAAAGTAGTAACCGTTTCATTCACTAAATTTAAGTAGTTATAACCAAATATTGGTTAAAATTTGATGAGCGTTCTACGTGATGTGATTGAACGTACTTAAAATTTTGTGTGAAGTAGGTAGTTTATAAATAAAGTTTCGTTTTTTTTTGAGCTACATTCCTTTGAAGTTTCAAATAAAGTTTTTTTTTTCTCCAAATTTGAATGTGAGAGCGTTCCCAGCATCAATTTGTTATTTACACTCCTTCAGATTGAGATGATATAAACACACACTCCCGAAAGTTAGGGATATTTGACATGTGCACAAATTCAAACTATGATAAAATATGAAATATTACGATGTAACTGACGATCTCAAAAAGAGCATTTGATAATCTGTCAAATACACATGCACATGTTCAGCTTTCAAAAAATCCTTCACAGAGTGATTTAAAAAAGTCTAATCAACAAGTTACCTAGATCTTATTAGATGTAACTATTTTTATAATAAACAAATCCTATCTATGGGATCTAGTACCACAAGAAGGGATAGATCACCTACATAGAAGGTATCAAATAATGTTAATAATTGGCTGGATAAATACATGAATAAATGGAATTAAGATAAGGAAACGCGGGCAAACTTCGTAAGTCCACTTATTTCCCAATAATCTTGGACTGTCATTGTAAATATCTCAGTCAGAACTGGATGATGGCTACGTTTTGTCCGAGTATGGAATTTTCTCGAACGTTTTGGCAAATTAACTTATTTCTTGTGTTTTAACGTGAAGGAATGACCTCGGATAATCTTCAAATATGACGCACTCTCTCATTGGAGATACAGATTCCTAGGACTAATGTGCCCAAAAAAGACCTAGTACAAACACTGATGAGCCTGATGAGGACTAATGGTCTCTCCTCATAAGGGATACAGCTAGGAGAACAAAAAGAATATATGGCTCGAAGCCTTTGACTGGTCATGTCGAGCTGATCAATCAGTTGATCAAATATTGACTAATACGTGTATATATTTTTTGGGATACCGATTGGTTGTATGCTATATTTGTACCCATGATATAAGTTGTAAGGTTATCCAGTTCACCTCAGCAGTCTAAGCACATATTTCTGTCGATAGTTTTTAAAATTCTCAACTATTGGATTAATCGGGAATAAATTGTAATTGTGTACCAAAATTTTAAGAGGAGAAGTTCCTGTTGAAAGAGAACGGAAAGTGTAGAGATTCACGAGAAGCGGGGGAATCATTTTCAACAAGCGTCAGAAATGGACACATTAGGATACTGACTATGTCGTTGAGACTTTAGGGTTTGTCTGCAGCGCTTGCAAAAATTTATTCATTTGTTGACAATTATTGGGTGAGTTTGTCAAATTACTACGACTTATATATTTGGATAAAAAAACTGTTTTTTTCGATAATTTGGACTTTGAATTTGAAAATATTTGTTAACAAAGTTAATGATACCTTTTATAAGTAGATATCAGAGCGTAGTATGCCGAAATAGACCGTTTTTTTATAAAATTCAATCAAATGTTCATTATTGAATAATTTGTTTGTTATTTCAATTAATTGTCTTGATGTTAAATTTGGCAGACAGTGTCTACTGGTAACAATATAACAATCCTTCCCGTTGCTGCATTTTTTTTAATTACCGACAATTTTTTTCAATCACTTTGTGAGGGATGCAAATGAAAAAACTCAACGAGTGTATTCAGAATGCTTTTTTCGGCGCTATCAACCGCATCAAGATAGTTATCATAGTTTGATTTTGCAATATATCCAACTTTTGGGCGTTTGCTCATTATAAATTTGAAAATTGTATTCTATACTTTTTAACATAGGCAGCTCTCTTTTACGGAAATTTTATTTCCATATTTTATATCTTTTCTACTCACACTAAAATTCAATCAAATTTCTGGACATTCTTTATAAATATACAAAGGATACAAATTAAAAATAGTTAAATATATTAGCAATTCAAATATCACATTATTTCTACAGGGCCTTCTTTAGAGACATTCATCGGATAAACTATAGGAGAAGGAATGGGTACAAGTAGCAAACCCAAAAATTTCTATACTATTTCTACTACTGGCCAGGTACGTGAATCGATATTTATAAACATCATGTCTGATTGGCTGAAATTTGTGTTGTTTATGTCAATAATGTCAATTGCGCCATATCTCTAATATAGTTTCCGCCAATTAGACAGACATCATAGGTCTGGAACCGTTTTAAGGAATCACAGAAGATTGTATAAGAGGGGAAACCGGGAACTGACTAGATGGAAAGCACCAGCTCAACTGGAGGTCGAAACAAGGACACCTCCATACTAAGAATCTACTGAACAAGGTAGACAATGGACTCTTAACCAGGGTATTGAAATTAGGTGAGAGAAATTTGAAGACAGTTACCGACCTGGTGACTGGACAGTGCACCCTGAGGAAATATTTGCACAATATGGGCAAAGTTAGTGAACCTATGTGAAGGAAATGAGAACTCTATGATGAAACACCTACTCACATACTCTGCTTCTACGAGAGCTTAGAAGGACTGAAACGGAAACACGTTGGAGAGGAAATAATATAACCATTACAAGTACTGTAACTCCTTTCAGTAAAATAAGTGGTCTATATAGTTAAAGTTACAATTTGAGTGCCTTGGCTGTTGTGCACAACTCAATCGAATGAATGAATGGATGAGCCAATCAGATAAGATCTTTACATATATCTATATTTGGATCCAATTATTTGGCTTGAAGAACCAAAGTTTAGATTAGCGATACTTATAAATAACAAAAATCTTTGGCACAAAGTTTACTACTGTAACATAAAAACTAGTTTGTCCGAAAAATTCTGGAATACCCTGTAGGTAAATATCATGGCACAGCCTCAAAACAATTGTTTTATATGGACTGTTATATATAAAAAAAAGTAGTAGCTGTGAATTGTTTAAGATCTATTAGTCCAAATGGCACCAATATTTGGGTAGATATTGTAGACAAGCTAAAAATTTGTCAAATACCTCTCCTATTATACTTCAACACGCGGAGTTGCAGATCTGGCTGGTGAGTGGCGGGACCAAATCCCCTTAACTATTCATTTTTTGACCAAAAATATTTTTGGGCTATTTGAAATGTTGCAGTTTAATGTTCAAAGAGTTTAGGAAAAAATAGGCCAAGTGATTTAGTCAGGCTTTCAACGCTTTTAGAAATAATTTCCGAAAAACTATCAAATCTATAAAAAATGTGTTTGCGCCAACTTAAAATTTCATAGGATATTATGTAATTGGAAAATGAGAATATATAAGAGACAGATCATTTTGTTGGAACTTCTGGCATGCCTGCCATGTGATCTAAAAAATTATGTAGAGCGCTATAGACTGGAGTATGAGAATGTCTGCGCAGTCGCTGCCGTGACTTACGAAAGCCATGCGCTTCATACAGAATTTTAAAAATTGCTTTTTTCTGACAGCATCTCAACTAAAAATGTGTACTTTGAATTGTAGATATATTTTTCATGTTAAAATCATTAGTTTCACGTATCAAAGAAATGAATGATTACAAGAATATGTAGTCACAAAATCAGACAGAATAAATGATTCTATTGAAAAATTATTATGAGTACAAAAATCTTCCTCTTCACCTGCCAATAATCGGTCTCCCACACTACAGCTTGCCAATACTACCACTCACTAGCACACACACTCAATTTTTTAGATCACTTGGTAGACAGAAAGTCCCAACAAAATGATTTGTCTCTTTTATTTAATAATCTTATTTTCTAATTATAAATAATACCCCATTAAAATTTAAAGTAGCCTTAAAAGTATTTTTGGGAGAAGAAATTGATATTTTAAAAAATGTACAGGTTGATTTAGCCTCGGTACTCACCAGCCAGATCTGCAATTCGTTGTTAGGGTGAAATTTCAAAGGTTTGGGACAAATTTTCAGCTTCCACAAATACCTACCAAAAAATTGGTGCCAGCACTACAACTACACTGTTTTGTCCTGAGGTATCAAATCTCTACGAGTTTCCACATGCAGTTCACTCTAAGAACTCAGTGCTGCGCATGCAAATGAACACCACCTTCAGTTCCAAGGATCTCGAACACATCTTAAAGAACACATCATAGTTGCACACATGTTTCTCCCCAATTATTGATTAAGAGGCGTTTCTTCTTTATGTATATAGTTGATCTTTTTCTCCCTACCAAATATCTGTTTATTCCGCTGGTAGAAAACGCAGATGAAGACGAAGATCGACAGACTTATACAAATAATACCAATCGCTAGACAAATTGTTTGTATGTTTATCACCATTTTGATTAAAAACGCCATGTTCGCCGGTAGAATAACTTCTTGTTCAAAGTATAGTACTGGGAAAAAAACTGTTGGAACGTTTTCGAATAACCTGAAACAATTAATTTATTAAATACGATGTGTCCCTAAAAGTACGTACCTTTAACATGAAGCATGATAGAGAGGTCGAGAATAAGGATACCTAGTACTTTGTCATGTAGTTTGTGCTTCAATATAACTAGAAAACGCTTTTTCGTTTAGAATGTTTGACAAATTCAGGTGTGGCATGTAGAAGTGAAGAATATCAACTATGGAAAACATTTGCATCATCTACCATTAAACTGAGTTCGTACTAAAGCTTGCAATGGTACTGCAGAACTGTTCATAACACCAATAAGTGATCACGAACTGTTTAATATTAATCAATTCTCAAGTCTTCAATTCATTTTGAGCAGAAAAGAATTTTCAACTTTGCATGCCTATATATTTTATATAAAGTTCTATACTTATGTTTAGCCTCCTGACTTGTTGGTACAAACTATTGGGATACCCATTATACTGCACAGAAACAATTCTAATATTCCACTATATACTCCACGATACCGCATTTCATAAGTAGCTCTGAAACTATGTTGGTCATTCAAATACACATGCTTGGAATTTTGATTTTGATGGCGAACTTATGATGAAATGACACCTACCACCATTGTTAGTCCAAGCAAAATGTGCGTTCAGTTCTATGTTTCTAAGGAGAGCACACTTCACTGTTATTGAGAAGATTGCCACTGAATTCTACGAATGACCTTTGAGCGCTATTCTTGACCATTCGGATCTTTCAAATGTTGACACATATCTACGAAGAGAGTTTAAAAATACCACTTTAGAATGAGTTCGCAAATTGACCATTCCCAAGCATGCGCATTCGTACAATTGCGAACGATGTCAAGAATAGCTACTTTGCCTCTTATTATCCAATCTCTGAATTGAGTTATTGTTCTATGGTTAAGTTAACTGGGTTCTCCGTAAGGAGGGACTTAGGAACTACAGAGCAGATCGCTGTTGGTATACAGATGGCTTAGGCTCTGCTGTGGGTGTATAGGTATTAGACCTAAGATGCAATAAACTCTTGCCATTGGAGGTCCTAATGAACCAACTCCCCACAAAACTAACCTAACCTTTTTCAAAGTTCCAATGTGGAAAAAATTGAAATTAGGCATTCCAAATCACGTGACCCAATATGACGTCTGCGGGCAAACAACTGTCTTAAGTGTCATAAGAAAGCATTTAGTACGTGGTGAATAAATTGTTTAAACGGCATTATCTCCAAAGTTGTGTGAATTTGTGATTGTTGATAGACTTTTTAAGATGCAGAGTGATTATTTAAAGACATTATTGTTGCAAAATCCAGATATTGGCAAGAGGTAAGCTGAAAATCCAATTTGTTTGGTTCCTAGATGTGAAGTGAAATATTTGTTTACAGATATCAAATGAAGCTAACAAATCTGTGGCTTAAAACCGCTGGCACTGAAAAAAATTTTACAGCATCCCTGTTGGAACGACTTCCACAACCAACCACAAGGCACGTAGTTGGCATTTTTTCGTATTAAAATGTAATAATACCACTATAAGTCCTAAATAATATAAAAAGGCACAAAAACAACAATCCCACAAAATTTAAATAAACTTTTCAACAGCACAATAATATAACACCAACAAACTATTTGCCCCCAGCCGCCATATTGAATTTGTTTTGACAGGTCATTGGAATGCCTAATTATTCTTGACATAAGTTTTGGTAATACATAAACATGTTTTCGGTTTTAGCAACATTTCTGTACACATTTTTAGATTGTTTGTTGTGGACTTACCCAATTCCTGGTATTTCTTCTAATCGTAAGTTTAATTGCAGTCTTGCTGACACATGTAGGGGGGTACCCGTTTTCTGTAAAAGGGAAAATACATTATCTAGTAATATAAAGTAGTAATACGAAGTACAAATTACAAATATTTGCCTAATTAGTTTTCTGTAACAATTGTCATATTTAAGTAAAGCATGTTATCAATAGATGTGATGATAATAATATCATACCATTATAACGCCTCACAATTTTCATGATCACTTCACAAATAGTAGGGTTTGTATTTAGAAGGAACAATATCACTTGTATAGTATGTTACTATTATCTTGACATCTATACATATTTCATAACTTCACTCAACAGTCACATTTTAAACAAAGCAAGACCCATGGTGTAATAGACAACAAAGTGTGTTACCGAGCACGACCAATCAAAAAAAACTTCCAAAACGTCGCCATATTGGAAAATCAGCCAATCAGAAACTACCGCGCGAAATCCAACGCTTGACAAATAACTGAATTTGAAACGAAAACAAGAGCCAAAATCTTTATTTAACAATAAAGACACTCGCTTAATCTTCCAATGTTCAGTGTTCACAATTTATTACAAAAATGAACGATTACAACAAGTGAAATTTGGTTGTGTAGGTTTTAGTTATGACTTTCACTCAAAACATTGAACATATGATTGGCAATATGGCGGCGTTTTGGAAGGTGCGCAGAACATGACGAAAATTCGTCTTCCGTGGGAGCACACCTTCTTCTCTATTACACCATGGCAAGACCGATAAAGTATCAAGTTCAATCATGCACATATACATGTACATATAGTCCAATTCTAGACAGTTTTTTTCGAGTTGGTGATTCAAGACCAAATCCTACAGCGGGTAGTCGTCAATCTAACAATAGCACAGTAACTTCTCATTTCTTCAAGAATCGAGAAGATAATATGACATTCACCAAGTGTAAATGTAAAATGATTGAATATTTAATAGAAAATGAATTGAAATATTGTCAGTGATCATAAAAGTAACATTTTCCTCATCAGCATGTACAAAATATTAATTATCAATGATAAAACTATACTTACTGGTTCAAAAACCATAAAAAAACTTGAAGTGTTCTCATCAGGACTCAGTCCTTCAACGGAATTAATATAATAAGGATCAGCCTTGTAAAAATGAGGTAGTGAGACGAATGCTGGAGATCCCAGTCTACAATTCGAAACATTCAAAGCTCCAGACGGCATGCAGTCTCCATCACAAAAGCATTTATTTTCTGGTATTTTGGTCCCTGAAAAACAAAATTGAAGTACACGTAAGATATATACCTATTATATACAGTGTATTATTTATACATTATATAAGATGCGACATAGGGATCTGTATCTGTATCTGTAGAGTGGGGAGGGTGAGTGTGTAGGCTCACAGCACTTAGGCCGCATGTGACCCATTGTACATCCTCCCGAGGAGTTGTTCTCCTAGGTCATTGTCCATCCAGTCCTTCTCAGGAAGGTGGACAGGTCACTAGGAGACATCACCTTTATATTGGCAGGTGTAGGCCAAGACTCACCGAACACACACTCTCTTATTGACGATAACTCAGGACACTCGCATAAGACATGCCTAAAGATGTATAAAGAACATACCATTATCCAAAAACCTGTCCCCAGCAGAATATTTATATCCTACGATTCCATGAATAACAACTTCTTTTTCGTATTCTAGTTCCATGTATCTACAAAGATCCGAGTTGAACATCTTTATAACCGATTGTTTTGTAAGAGATTTCGGAAAAAAATCCCCAGCCGAAGATTGCTGGAACTCTCCACAATGGTCGGGGTAATATCCGGTATGGGTTGAATATCTGTAAGATTTCAATTCTCCTACATTTCCTGTAACGCCTGTATCGGCATTGAAGACTCCTTCGAACTCGGTTGACTCGTTTCTCTAGGACAAACAAAGATTAAATTGAAGTTTAGTTTATACAAGCTTTCAATTAAATTGAAGTTGAGCTGTTATTGCGTCCTAGAAGATTTATTATGTTCTTCAATTCACTACTTTCGGAAAAAAATACTATCACTGGAATAAGTGAGGTCTTTCTTTCCTATCCATTAGTTTACCAGATTATGAGCACTGGAACTCTGTAATGTCATGCATTCACAAGTAGACCGATTACAATTTATCCAAATTCATTAGAAACAACAAATTTAAATCTTCAAAATTAAACAAATCAGGAGTTTATAAATTAAAATGTGGTAATAACAAATATGATAAAATTTATATAGGTAGAACTTTTAGAAATTTTATAACTAGAATTTCAAAACATAAACGTAGCTATGACAACTAAAAATCAGATTCCAGCTACACAAATCATTTATTAGCAAACCAACACACTTTCGATTCAAAATTTGCATATAGAACCTAAATCCCTGGGATTAAATCTTCTAGAACCTCTCGAGATACATAAGAGCAAATATTCAGATAAAATCTTCTCAACGAAAAATAGATTTCAACAATTCTCCCTCATTAAACCTTTTTCACCTAGAAAGGTTCCGGTAAGATTGTTATGAATAAATTTCCAGATAAACTTGTTATATACTTCAGTTAATCCCATATTCAGACACTTCTTGCTTTTTATTTCCATGTGAAATAATTATAATACTATTGTCAATATCCGTAAGGCAAGAGGCACTCAACATCATAGAGCAATGGTGCAAAGACCATTCACTGTCAATAAATCCAAAAGAAGACAGAAATGGTACTTTTCACGAGAACAAGGAAGCTTGCAAAACATGTCAAAGCTCCTAAATACCGAACTTAAGTTCTCATCAGAGGTAAAATATCTAGGTGTCACATTTGACAGTAAGTTAACATGGAACTCTCATCTAGAAAACAGAGTAAAAAAAGAATACATACATTTCTTATGAACAGTGTCGCAGAACGATCGGCCGTACCTGGGGAATGTCACCCAGGGCTAGTGCCTGGATCTACACTGCCATCATCAGACCTATGCTAACGTACGGCGCGATTGCCTGGGGAGTTTAAGCAAACCAGCTGACAGTCGTCCGTGAACTGGATCAAATTCAGAGAACAGCATGCCTCAATACAACAGGAGGCATGAGAACCACACCAACCAGAGCGATGGAGGTGATCCTTGGTCTCACTCCCCTTGAAATACACATAAAGGTTATTTTGATGACCATGACACGCTTACGCTCTACTGGTATACAACCTGGCGTAGGATCTGGTAGATTGAGACGTAATCTATAGCGTGAGGCACTCAATGAGGTCCCACTGCTGCATGCAAATAAGGACGCAATCTCACCACAATATGCCTTTCACAGGCCCTACAAGGTAATCATTAAATATAACACACAAGACACATCAGAAGAAGGCGAAATCCTCATCTTCACGGATGGCTCTAAAACCAATATGGGCTCAGGATGTGGAATTTACTCCAGATCTCTGAATCTAAACATCAAATGGGCAATCGGCTGTAATGTCAGCGTTGCTCAAACAGAGCTCACTGCTATCTACATCGCCGCAAAAGAGATTACCAAAAGAAACACCACAGGTAATAAAATTCATATCCTTGCGGATAGTAGACAAGCACTACTAGCCCTGAACAGACCACGTATCACATCAGGCCTAGTACTGGAGTGTCACCTGTCCCTGATTGAAGCCTATAGCAACATCGAAGTCACTCTAGGCTGGATCAAGAGGCACAGTAAATCGAAAGGTAACCACATTGCCGACTCACTAGCCAAGAAAGCAGCCTCCCAAAAACTCTTGGGACCTGGCACTTTCATTGGACTGTCGGTGTCGGCTATGATTGACCTAATAAAGGAACATTCCCTTGATAAGTTTAAGGGTAGATGGGACGATGCAGAAGGTTTCAGGCTTTCCAAGGAACTGCTGCAGTATCCGGACAACAAAGTGGCCAAAAAATACGTGACCATGAACAGACAGAACCTTCGAACAGCCACGGGTATTTTGACCGGTCACTGCCACCTACGAAAACACCTCTACAGACTGGGTCTGTCTGACACTCCACTCTGTAGGGGATGTGAACAGGAAGATGAGACTGTCGAACACATTCTTTTTGAATATCCGACACTCTCTCAATTTAGGTTTTCAGTATTCGGCGGGTACAGGCTAACACAAGCCAGCATGAGGGAGCTTACTTCCGGTGACGTTATCGCCTACTTCAAACAAGTAGGCTGGATGACGAGCCAGAAGGAAGTCTGAACCTCAGAAGGATGCACAATGGGCCAATTGTGGCCCAAGTGCTGTGGGGGTCACCCACCCTTCAAATTCTTACAGATACAGATACAGATCCGTAAAATTCAGTATTAAGGCACTGTATAAATTAAAAATTAATCATCATACCTCCATTCGTTTGTGTTAGCGAAACGAGTCGCAACTTTAAGTTGAACATAGGTTTAAATATAATGTAGATTTTAACAAATTAAATTGTTTTATTTCATCATTTATTTGAAAGTATGTTAATGGAGTGTTTTTTCTTCAATTCCACAGAATCTGCATTTTTTTTGCTCGACCACTTCATGCTTTTTGAGGTGTCCATTAAGGTGGCAGTGTTCTACCGAAGCCCCTGTCAAAACTTCTATTACGGTCTAACTTATGCATCCTTTTGATTTCACTTGGTGGTAGCTTTGATTGTCTCAGCTCTACTAGATCCTGAGACGTTTATTACCACTGCAAAAATAATTTTTCCCGAGCTTGAATTGGTTATTGATATCAATTTTTTCATCACATTATATTTTTGTTTATACACAAGGTGTTTCATTAGGGAAGGGGTAAATGCTCAGACGGTGAAAAATACCCCCTTTATTGAAAATTGCGGTTTTATTTGATTAGACAGTCATACCTATCTCTATATTGTTAAGAACTCCATTCATACATTAAGTTGAATAGGTATGTCCAATTCTTAGCCACTTGGTCAGATCTATTGTGAGGTAAGGAAGGTAGTCATATTTATCTGCTATTATTTGACAGGGGCATAAATTCTATCCTCAAGGACACTTTTCAGTTTTGTTTTTCTTCTAGTGTTCATGGTCTTGGCTTGAACTTACGTTTATCAATAGTACAGCGAATTTATAAAAGGGTTTTTAGTATCCCCGTCAACATTCAAAGAAATTTTGTGTCTAGTGGACTTTCTCCTGCGAACGAACAGCAGGTTTCTGGTAGACGTAGTCTGTGCTTTACGTAGTTGTGGACAACTGCTGCTCCTACACCTGTTGAAGTTTTGGAATCTTTGTATGATCATGTGAAAGTTAATTATTTCCAAAAAGTGGGTATTCATCAAACTAGAACTACTGGAGTATTTGGGTAGTGTTTCAAAGTAAGTATTACTGGTTGGTATTTTCATAAACCAAGGGGTGTCTGAATTTCAATGATATTAGTGAGCTGTTCAATCGGATTGCGCTTGAAAAACGTGTGCAGAGTCATGTTCAAAATATACCTTTGGCTGCTTCCTGCACAAATCCCCAATCACTCAGACCTTGAAATCACCATCTTTTAGACATGGTCGCCTTTCAGTTTTGCTTTTATCCAACAAATCCTAATTCAAGCAGAGCTCTAGCTAAGACGTCTGATCTGACAAGGAAGTCTTTATCCACAGTGAATGATATAATACAAAAACTCATCGTTCTCAGAAAATGGCGGAGTAATTCTGTTGTAGAATTGATAAAAGATGTAGTTAGACAGTTGATTATAGGTCCTACACAGTCCGGCCCTAACACTAAATCATAAATTTTGGCGATTGCAGATTCTAGAAGTTTCTAAAATGTCGTTTTGTTTTGTGAGATATATAAACTGCGAGTTAGTTCGAAGCTGGTTCAAAAAGTTAATACACAGAAAGTTTTTGGTAATCGGAGAGTGAATGAATTAGTGGATTATTTAAGATGAATCGTATAATATTGAAGTAGAAATTAATTAGAACTATCACACTGAGTGCAAATAAATAAACAAACAAACATTAAGTAAAGTGTGTATATAAATTCAATTCAGTTCAATACAGTGTGTTTTTGTAAATAAATCAATAGCAATTAGCGATAGTAGTGGGTTTATTTATCACCTATCACAACAATATTAATAAAATCTACAAAAAACCCTGTATATCAATAAATGAGGTGACTTATTCGCTGTTTAAATGTTGCCCGTTTCCAATGAAGTGTCCTCTATAATTATTCATCATTATTATTATCATAATCATTGTTATCACGGATGTAAATATTTATTTTCACGCCTAGAAGTTATTCTATTCATGAATATTCACCTTTATACTTGAAAAAAAATCGCATTGAATAAATATTTTTATATCATATGACCAGGTGTCTGATTAAGAGGTAGCCCGAAGCTAATGATAGTACATGAATACAAGTATATGAGAATAGGATTTTGACAAACTCGCTATCATAGCGTTGTTAACAATTTATGACATTCGGAAGCCTACTACATTATGTAAAATTTTCAAGTCATTTAATTATAAAACTCGATCTACTTGTACTTATACCTATTTTTCCTAGTATTTGAAGACTCCCAAAAATATTGGGAAACTGAATCTTAAATTCGACCCCATGGATAAAACTCCAATACAGTAGGGTGAAGAGATTTTGGGTGCCACTGAAATGTGCTACCTCTTCCTATCCACCTATATTCCTTTTGTCTTAGAGCGAGCTGGGCAGCCATCTTGTTGTATCCAAAAAATTTGTAGCACCGACATTTTGAATTTTCAAAATCTGAAAACACCAACGTTTTCAGGTGCCAGACTACTAAATTTTCATGTATTAGAAAGTCGTTATTGTTATTCTAATTATGTTATCCGCTTAAAAAACATTTTGCAGAAATTATTCTAGTTTTCCGAAATGTAATGGTTGAAAAATTTTTTTTTCACAATATTGCATTACGTCATCTCATAGAGTATAAAAAAACCTACCTACACTTTTGAAGCCCGCAATTTTTTGGACAATCAAATCTAAAAAAGTTATGGACGAAAAACTGTTGCATTTCACGTGCTTGCAAGCTGCATCGTAAGCCAGAGCCAAATCTCACAAATCTAGGAACGTAGTCTATACTACATATTCTTTCGTTTAAAAAAGTGAAATATCTGGTGGGAATCTCTTCCATTATATATCCTCATTTCCCCGAACTAAGGATCCGTAGTGAAAGACGGAGTGAAAAAATTTTATTTGTTTAAAACTTCACTTTATTTGAACCATTTTAACTTGTGACGCGCTTCGCTAACACAGTAGCTTTATCAAACCAGTGAAGGTATAATGGAAAGTTTCAATTTATACAGTGCATTTAAATGGAATTTTGAAGATATTGACACAGCTATTAGAAAATGTTTACATGGATATGAAGAGCCAAAATACAAAGCTCTTCGAATATCGACAAAAGTATGGAACAAGTTTACCTGAAATTTCATCAACAACAATCATACCTGAAGTATCTTTCAGGTACCGGCACAACTTTTGAAAAGGCCGAAAGTGATATAACAGGAAGATCTTCCAAAATTATTAGGATGGAGATAGCTGAAATTGATGTGTCCCCAAACAATTTGGCAATAAGTTATCTACAATTTGCTGGAAGAAATATTTCTTCGCCGTGTATATTAATTTCTTTTAGGTTCGTTTATTTCAAGCGTTTAGCCAAATTTTCAAATATTCTTCTGTAAGGAATTCAAAATACACTTTTTCCTACAACCACTATGAAAAACACGCTTCTCTACACAAATTTCCATACGCAAAGCATACCTATTAAGCATTATTTTAGGAATTATGAACCAAGATGAAAATAATTTGAGTTGTCCAATTCGGACATTGAAAATACTCCTCCAGATATTATCAAAAGATTTTTACCTGAGGTTTCAATACAAAGTTGTTCAAATTTTACAATTAATAATATGCATTCAACTAATTTTTCTATTTATTTTCATATTGTAAGTTCTTTCTGTTTAAAGTTTAAATGAAATAACTATATAAATTACTGTATTTATTTCATTAATAAATGTGGTTGTGGAAAAAATATTGTATCGTACTTGTACGCAAATAAATTTTCCCACTCGCTAGATTTGCAAGTGGGACTTCTGCGCACTTGCGCACTAGTTGTACAACTACTATTAACGTATCATCAGCCGGTTCTGCTCATCATTAAAATGATTAAATTTCTATCCCCAGAGCTTTAACTCGAGATATCCAATTTTTACTAATTCTGAAATAACTTTATTAATTAAATCAGTTCTACTTACACCGTAAAACCACCCGAATTTGTCCATGTTGAGATCTTTCGGAAAAAAATTCATTTTTTCCGCTAACGTTAACAAAGGATCTTCATATCCATCGAAAAGGACTTCATGTATCGACTGCGTTGTCCAAATAGTCGACGACATAGCTCTGAAAGATGCTGCCAGAGGTGTTTTGAATACCACATGCCAATTTCTGACTTTGTGAGCTGCTGACTGAAACAAAAAAAAATATAATTGAAGGAGAAAAAGTTTTATGTGAATTTTTAAGTGACTATAAATCGAAGGGATACAGAAAATCCTTTTAATGTATTCGTGGGTTTAACTAATGTGCACAGGAGGGTTTCTATTTAGGTTGGAAAGTGGAGGTTGCGAAGGCTATACAAGGAAAAGAGGTGGCTTAATCCTTTTATCATCTGAAAGCGAACTAATCTACTGAAATTAGTAGAGTATGTGAAATTAATATAAATTCGTTTAGTATGGAAAAGCCGGATGGAATTAATTTATCATTATGGTTACTGTGGGGTGTTTTAGTAAAGGTGGCGACAGGCCTGAAAAAAATCAAAAAAGGTAGAACGTGTCGCGGGACACACGGTAGGAACTTTAGTTCCTTTTAAGAAAAAATTATGTAATACATTTGACGTTATAGATAAACGATTTGCATATTCTTTGGTGGATGAGTGGTAAGCATACCAGACTCTCACGCGGTAGACCCGGGTTCGATTCCCCCCGTGAGGAAATTTTATTTTACTGTTAATTTGATTTTTAAATAATTATTCTGCTTGATATTAATAACGACAACAGGTAGACGTTTGAACACACAAGCACAAGCACGCAAGCAAGGCACATACCGAAGCAACGTAACATAACGTACCGAAACGTAACGCGCAACGGTCAGATCTTTGGCGTCGCGACCCCTGGTCGCTCAAACATAACCTGGCGTAAAGAACTAAAGTTCCAAAAACTGAAAATGTTGAGCTTCGAACCACTTTTCAGCGCACACGGATTCGATAGGGACTTTTAATGCTTCATTACTTAAGGTCCCTTCCAAAATTCAGGACTGTCACAACTTTTGTTATTTGATCACTATTTTTCTGTGTGAATAGGGAAAGACCACTAATTCTAAGAAACAGCATGATCATCCCCAAAGACAATGTGATGTATTTATAATATTTTTCATTTCACGCGCCATTTGTAAAGGCTTTTCTATTTGGTGTAATGCAGTATGACGTACCAGCCCCTACACGCCTATCGACCCTAACCCGATTCATCATGTACAGTGCACGAGAGCTTATTTACCCGACCCTTCACCAACGTTGTCAAATTTAGTAGTAACATGACACTCTCCACCACTGTAATTTGGTAGTTGAGGTGCGCATGCGTCCAAGCAGCATTTAACCTTCTATTCGATGTGACTCAATGTGAGCATATTAGCCCATTTGTTGGGATACCGAGTTCACAAACCAGAGGTCCTAGGCTCGAAACCCGGATTGGATCCGGGTTTTTTTGTTTTTTTTTAGTTTTTTATTTCTTATTTTCTGATATTTTTATACATATTTACACTTTGATCAACCGGGCTTGGGCCTGTGTTTTCTTTTTTTTTTAGTTTTCTTTTTCTTATTTTCTGATATTTACATCTTTACTTCAATATTCTTATGATACTACTAAATTTGACAACGTTGGTGAAGGTTGGGTGAATAAGCTCTCGTATACAGTGCGCCCATAAAGTAACTCAAAAATTCATAATTAGCTGATTAAGCAATGATATTGGAAATTCCCGAAACAGGTCAATTTTTGATTTACTATTTTTTAATAATAATCCTATATATAGGGTGAACCACCTTCTCGTGATGACGTCCTTATCATTTTTTTAAATTTTTTCAATTTCCAGAATGGCCCTGCTGAGCTGATTTCAAAAATGCATAAGACGTTGCTTTTAATTGGTAATTTTGCCAAACATCAGATACCTGATTCGAGCCGCGGCGGGGCAGGCACAAATTATATGCTCTGCTGTTTCATCATCTTCCAAACAAAGACGGCAAGTCGGATCTTCCGACAGTCCAAGTTTTAGCATATGATGATTCAGATGACAGTGGCCTGTTAAAAGGCCTGTTAGACAACGTAGGTCATGCCTGCTATGGTCTAACATTTGTTTGGAGACATACTTCGAAGGATGTATAAAAGCCTTTGGATGAACCAATCCTGGTAAATTATGCCAGAAGTCTAAAGCTGTTCTTGCTGTCCAGGTATTTAGTGTTTGTTTGGCAAAACTTATTGCGATGCCAAATGTGGGTTCTGGTCCGATAGAAACACGTGCGGCACCCTCCCTTGCAAGAAAGTCTGCCTTCTCGTTTCCTTCCATGCCAGAATGGCCAGGGATCCAGACCAGCCATACTTTATTGAGTTCTCCTATTGAGGAGAGTCTTTTTTGGCATTCTAAAACCAATTTCGACGTTACACGGCGAGAGCTAAGTGCTTTTAAAGCCGCTTGGCTGTCCGAGAAAATTTTTATTGTTCTATGTATGAGATTGGCTTGCTCCACTCTCTCCACACATGAAACAATGGCGTAAATTTCCGCCTGAAATAAGGTTGCATAGGATCCTAGAGAGGTTGAAATTTCTGTCCTAGGTCTACGCCCGTATACACCTGCACCAGAGCCTGAGGGTGTTCTTGAGCCGTCTGTGTACCGGTTTCACTTACGGTTTCACTTACTCGGAGAAGAAAAACCGAGGGCAGAGAGCTACGCAAGGGAGGCGGTATCCAGGCTGATAAGTCTAATAAAAACACAAAACCAGATATCGAGCTCTAAGTATAGGGAGGACAACAATAGATCTGCAAAGGTCGCAGTGAGATAGGACGAAGAGCTACTCCACATCTAGTCTAATCTAATCTATCCTGTGCCAATTTGAAGCAACGTCTTATACATTTTTGGAATTAG
Organism: Galerucella pusilla; assembly: GCA_910591695.1. Lineage (NCBI taxonomy): Eukaryota > Metazoa > Arthropoda > Insecta > Coleoptera > Chrysomelidae > Galerucella > Galerucella pusilla. The sequence goes on from CAJUYI010001804.1 coordinate 19,167, forward strand.
CTAAGCAAGAGAAGTCCAGAAATTGAAAAAAAAAATAGTGATGACGTCATCACACTAAGGTGGCTCACCCTGTATGTTAAATTTTGATTTCAATAATAGTAAATTGGAATCAAAAATCGACTTGTTTCAAAAATTTCTAATTTTATTGTTCATTTATCTAATAATATGAATTCATGCTTAACTTCATGGACACACTGTATAAACGCAGTGTATAAAACTATTCACACAATGACTCTGCGCATAATTCATACAGCTTCCAACTGTGATAACTCTACGAACAAACCTGTTAGGGGCTAGTACTTCATAGCACTGCCCATTTGCTTCGGATATTTTTCAGTTTTGAATTAATGTGCTGGTTTCAAAACGCCATGAAATCTGTCTAATACGATTTCGACACAATATGATATTGCCTGGACACTGGAGCAACATAATTGATAATTGCTTGAAATATATTCAAAAGAATTGCATCTTTAATTGGTCTTCCCAATTGACCGGACTGAAAGATGTCATAGATCGCAACCAAGACAATCTTGTGATCTACAATATCTCTATGAGTATCTCTATTATTAACATTATTTTTAACACAATATTTCCCAAGCTATACTTAATAAAAAAACTCACCAGAGCAACAGGATTGATGCTGGTAAAAGGATCGTAGATACTTCCTCTACTCTTCTCATGATTGAACCACCACTTCTTGAGATGCTTGTAAGTGACAGTACCATTATCATTCCACACAATATCAGCCTTTTCTTTTGTTTCATCGTAGACGTAAGGTCCCAGTAGCTCGAACCGGGGCTTAACACCTTCCTTATAAATATCCTCAGGATTTGTCCAATTGAACATATGTAATGTGAGCGATAAAGGCACTGGGTTCATAACCCACAAATTATAAGCATTGCTACCAGGTGCTAGGGTGAATTGATCTTTGATGATAGCTTCGTAGAGATGAGACCATAAAGTGATTATTAGAATACCAGAGATGGTGAAGCAGAAACAGGTGCCGCCTACGCAAACAAACATGGCTAGAGGTTTCTTCGACTGCATTTTGTACGTTTTTTGCGCCTGCAACAAAATATTGTTCGTGAAAAAACTGTTACACTAAAAGTTGGACTATCAAATATTAGATTTATGTTGACAACTGTTTAAAGCACCAAGGTTCTGTCTTTAATGCACTCGGGTACAAAAAATTCGATTAATAGTATAACTTGGTACTTATAAAAAGACCTTCGTATAATTGGAATTGTTAATTTTTCTACTCCTATACTAAAAGTTATCAATTGAGTGCCAATTTTCAGTTTCATGATATAACAATGGTTTTCATAATAAAACTAAAAAATTGACCAAAAAAAATCTAGATTTTTAAATAACCAAGAAAGAATACCCAATGATTAGGCTTTCAGCTCGCGGACGGAGAACATAGACCTTGTACTGATGAGGCGCAAATACGCCGAAACCGATCTACAAGCTATGTTGTCCCTTCTAATTGTAAACCAGAATAGTTGGTGTTAAATATCTTGTAGATATACCAACCCCGTTTGACTTTGAAGTGTAACTCAATATCCGTCGGGGCCTATAGCCCAGGAAGTAATCGTTTTTTACTCAATTGAACGGTCAACTGAAGTGCCAGTGGTAAATTTGCGAATCGAATTATTTATTACAGCTTATATTTTTACGGGTTTTCGGTATTATTTTTATAGTTTTTAAGCATTTTTTTGCAAAGGATTCCATTAAAAAGGAGAAAACGGGTATTGTGTGTGTGGTTCGTGGATGTAACAATAAATATTATAATTGTGACGGAAAATTATACCTCTTTCCAAAGGATTCAGAAAGGTGAGAAACTGTTAGTATAATACTTTATTATTTGATCTTCATATTACATTATTCCAAATGACTTTTGAGAAAATTGCTACGGAAGATAATATTGTTGAATCACTCATAAATATTAGTCAAACAACAGAGTTTGTACATCCTTGTGTTGATCTTCCAATAAAATATTTAATGAAACTTTTCTTCAGGGTACGACTATATTACACATTAAAATCTATCAATAAAAATTTTAAAAATCATAACAAAATGAAAATTTTAATATGGAAAAACCAATGAATATTTGGTATAAGACTATTGTTTTATTCACTCATCAGTGTACTGCTCTACAATATTTAAGAAAAAAACATTTAACACGTTCAAGTCATTTTAAAACTTATGCCACCTACGCCTATGTTAAAATGAATCGTAAAGCGATCCGTTCAAGGTCATCAAAAGCTCTGGCAATTTATGAATGGAATTTATAAAAGTTATACTACTGGTTCGTTCTTATACTGTGTTACTGTTATACAAAATTAGTAATAAATTATTGTAAACAGAAATTAATAAGTTTAAATATGTATTTACCTTGGTCATTAAGTATTTTTGGTCTGGTGTTCGACATTTCTTTTAAAAACCAACGGAAAATATTCGTACTGTTATAAAACAGACGAATCTCTTAGAAACTTTCAAACATTCTACAGAAAATATTGGGTCTGCCTACTTGGTTATTTAAAAATCTAAATGTCTATTGGTGAATTTTTCAGTTTCATAACGAAAACCAGTGTTACAATGAGTATCTTCATGAAATTGAAAATTTGCATTGAATTGATAACATAATAACTCATAGTATAGGAGGAGAAAAATATATTTTTCCTACAAACCTATACAAAAAGTCGTCATTTTGTAATGGAATACTTCCAGCGAAGACATGATTTCCGTCACCCCTAGTGACGGAAGTTATAATCATATTTTCAATTATTTGCCGCCCTCGTATATAATGTTTTGACGACTTCTGCTTATTAATAAACAAAGATAGGAATAATTTTTTTTATTGAGAATGCATTTTTTTGCTTTTGTTTAATTAAAAAGCAAAATAGAATAGTAAAGTGACATCAATTAACGACATAACAGATGTGGCATCGTGTTATATTATCTATGGTGGCATCTTCTACATCAATACATGAAAATCTTGATTGTAATACTCCTATAATTTTGAATAGTTGCTCGATTGTAAAAATCAACCAATATTTAAATCATAAGTAATGTTTCGAAGAGCTCTGTTATCTTTTTTCAAATAAAATATTTGTTTAATGTTCTTTTTTAGTATATTATTATGATATAAACAGGGTTGTAGTGAAAGTTTAGTGTTTCACTCGTCGAAAACATTTTTTGAAGCTCGTGAAAATTACCAGCCTCGGCAGGTAAACTGTTCTACTCGCTTCAAAAAATGCTACTTTCGTCACTCGTAAAACAATATACTATTTTCAATTTACTTTGTATTTGATGGTACCTATTTTTCGGCTTAAAACTCACTGAATATAAATATTAATCTATAAAAAACAAACATTTTAATATAAAATCCACTACTCACTTTTTGTCCGTACTTAAAAGCATTCAAAATTAACAAATTCATTTTGTATAAACAACCAATATAACCTCTTTTACTAATAAAAAACAACTGTAACTAATCGTTATCAACACTTATAAGCGTACATAAACAGTGCAAGTATCAAAGTCTAACTAGGTAGCCCCGATAATTTCATGGATAATGAAAAAAAGATATACTATCGCGATATGTAAAGGATGGACTTTGAACGGTTCACTCCCAAATTGTCTGGTAATAACTCGGTTTGTTTGGAAATGCAACGAGCTAGTGATCAACACGTGAACGTCGTAATTGGCAGAAAGCCGGGAAAATAAAAGTGCACATAAAAGTGCATAAAAAATGTAATTCAAACAAAAGGTGGTATTTACTTATCTTGGATTTAATACGTACAGGTTTGTATCATTTATTTTTGTTTCTTTTAAATTCAAAATTATGGAAAATAATTTTGGAAAGGAGACAGGGTGAAAAGAGGATTGTATAAATAGGTCAGGATAAATAGGTAGACTCTAAATTACCATTTCACCGTTTCGTTTGGCTGATTTTTGAATAAATTAAGCCGGGAGTTTAAATATTCAAAATTTTTATTATCTTATTTTCTTATTAGCTCGTTGATTATATTATTAAACAAAGCTGGTGTGTAAAATTAACATTTCTATTTGAACAATAAATTATAAATGCATATTTGAGTCCTTTGCAATGTTTGTTCGTGATATACAGGACGGAATATATTTTATTTTAAATATTTCAACGTTTCATTTGTCGGGATATTCGATGGATAGTATAAAGGATTTTATTACATTCAGTGAAATATAGTGAAACAGCTGATTATGTTTTCTCATTACGAGACCATAAAATACGCTTTTCCTGTGTTCAAGCTATTTATGATACAATGGAAGTAACATTTTGTTTTGTGAGTGAAAAAGTTTCACGGTCTCTACATCCTCTTATTTAAGCATTTTCTTAGTATAAATTGAAGAAAAGGTCAGTGACTACTTCATGTAAAAGGTATTACTTATGGCCATGAGCAAACTCTTCTGGTTTGAAGTAGTTACTTAAAATTTATAAGGATTTTTCCAGTAGGCTTATTTTTATTTGAATAAAAATAAGATCTGTCTTAAATTGGTAAGTTATAACTTGACGATTTTTAAGGTACCTATAAGGCATCCTTTTTTCCTACGGTAGTTGCTAGTATATTGTTAAACATGGAGGACTTCATAAATGTTCGTAACAGGAAGAACTATAGGAAGAGAAGAAGCATCAGCCCAAGCAAATCTAAGCTCTTGTTGCGTTTTGAAAGTGAAAGTGTAGACTATTATTTTTTACCAGAGAAAGATGAATCCAGAGGAGGTGCACTTGCATCTCGGCAAAAGATGGAGATATTCCTACGATATGTTAGTGATACCGGATTTCAAACAGGTATTGGTGAAGATTTTGGCGTTCATCATACTACAGTATGCAAAACCATAAGTGAAGTAGCTGATTGTATATTAGAAAAGGCCCACCATTGGATAAAATTTCAATCTAATCTAGATGCCATGGAAGAAGCAAAAATTAAATGGTCGAATCGATTCCAAATTTCTACAGTCATTGGTGCTGTAGATTGCACTCATGTTCAAATAAAAAAAACCACCAGAATTTGGCGATAATTTTATTAACAGAAAAGCATTTGCTAGCATAAATGTGCGAGTAACTTGTGATGTTGATGAATTGATTACAAGCGTAGACGCTCAATGGCCTGGAAGTGTTCACGATTCCAGAATTTGGGAACAAAGTTCCGTATATGAAAATGTGGCAAGATTTCGTGGTAATTTCTGCCTTCTCGGAGATAGTGGATATGGAATTGATCCTTGGCTATTAACACCTTTTAAAAATCCTCAAAACCGAATTGAAGAATTATTCAATATCACTCACTCCAAGGAAAGAGTTGTAATTGAGAGATAATGTTTGTTTACGCAACGAAAAAATACACTTGTAAATATAAGTGAATACTTATAAGTAATCAATCAAAATTTAAAAGATTTATCCAGTATTCACTTTCGAGAGAGTTCTAGTTTTTATTCAAATAAAAATAGGTATTAGCTTCTACTTAGAAGTTTCAGCATTTTCTTATAAGTTATGACTTGCAAGTTAATACTTTTTTTCATTCAATGAACTCATATTATTGTTTACATTTCACGCTTATAATTGGAAGTTCTTGCTGGTGTCCAATATTTATCTCGCATAATGAGGGATAGTATTGATGAATCGTGTATTCCTGATGATATTGAAGAGACAAGTTATTACCGAAAAAGTCGGCTCAGCAGTATGACATTGCATATTCTAATTCTCTCAAGTGGTGTAAAATAAAAAAGGCTGAAGGAAACTTCAGTGAATCTGTCTTTTTGGCATATCTATAATAGAAGAGAAATCAAAAATATGGAACATTTTTTTGATAAGGAAAAGGTTTTGCGTTTGTAACGTGAAAACCATTTAGGAATACAAAATAATATAAAAATAGCTTGAAATGCCAGTGGCGTATGAAATGGGAGGAAAGAGGTGACCTATTTTCCCAAATGTACACCACTGGATCAAAAATTGACACATGTTTTTCCATCACTTTTCACGTTTAAAAACAACCTACCAAATGTCAAATCAATTTATCCATCCATTTTGAAGCTATCAAATTAAAACATTTAATTTGCCGTTATTTCAACACCTCGTATTTCAAAAAGTAAATAGGCTGGACCCCTCAATCCTTATATTATGTTGTCCAGTTTTACGAGGGGTATCTACATGCAAACGTTGTAAGTGTCATTTCAAAACACCCTGTATATATAATTAAATCATGTAATGTAACTCATTTACTGTTTGCAATATAATTCCATTTGAAATAAAATACTTTGGACAGCGTCTCCGGGTGTTGACTTTGAGCTTTGTACCATCGGATGATTATTCTATTCACGGGAAATTTCAATCTTCCCGTTTATCGATTCTTCGGTAAATCAACCAACCACCATGTTGTTTTAGATAAAGCAAACCCCCACCTCCTTTGACTAACATAGACGATCAAGATCCTCTTAAGACGTATCCAGTATATTCTTCAGGATTTCTCAAGTTCAGATATTTTACAATCTGTTTGGAAACTTTTTTTGAAAAATGCATACTTTTTGAGTTTTTAATTTTTTTGTAAGAAATTTGACCGTTGCAGACCATTATAAATTATTTTTTTACGAGGATTCCCTTTAAAATATGGAAATGGTTTCTGTCCGGTTGCTTTGAGCAAGGTCAGAGGTATTTGAATCTATGTTGAAAATGTTTTCATTTTATACAGGGTGTGTATAAAAAGTGTTTGAAGTTTAACTTCATAAATATCAAATTTCTCCATTTTTTGAATAGAACCACCCGGTTTTTTTCTATTTTAATGCATTCAGGGGTGAAAAATAAGGAAAACTCTTGTTCACTTTTCTATACCCAAACTTTACCGTTATCCAGATATTAAATGTTTTCTGTGAATTTCCAGAGATGCAGGTGTGGTCTAAATTTTATTTTGATACAAGATTTTTTCTCCTCTCCGCAGAATTTATTTTTGAATTTTCATCAATTTTACTATAGTTTGGCAAGTTTATGTCTATATTTCAATTTTATGGATATTTAATACAGGGTGTTTCGAAATTAACCGCCAACATGCACAATTTAAATCATTTATAAGCTGCTTACTTTAAATAGAAAAGTCCGTATTTTATTACATTTTCCGTTGTATCTTTTTAAGCCAATGCAGTTAGAATCGATATTCCCCATACCTGAATCATTTTAAATATTCCAATATATTTTAAGCGATCTGCAACGCTCTATACAGTGTGTCCCGTTTTAATAAAAGCTTAAATTAATAAAATATGTTGTCCTAGTTCAATTTGTAGTTATATGCTGTATCATATTGATAATGATTTCCTCATATTTATAAAGATAAACTTAATGGGCGTGTGAAAGATGACGAGCAAAAAATAGTCACTGCTGCATAATTTTAAAACAATTATAGAAAAATCCGTGAGTAATTAGAAAGTATTTGATCATTGGAATATTCCAATACTTGAAATTCAATATCATCGTTAGTGAGTCATTTGAAAATTGAAAAAAAATACAGGGCTGCAGCGAGAGGTGAGTGCAGTTTAATGGTGGCGTGTGAATTTTGCTATAGGGGAAAATGATTTTAATAAATTATATTCGTGAGAAAAATTATACAACGTGCTTTTATTTACTTAGAATCTGAATTAAAATCACTGAACATTCCGCTTTAACGTATAGCCATTTTTAAGATAATGCAAAACAAAAAAAATTTTAATTCTTCGCAAAAATGATATAAAACGCGAATTTCGCGAAAAACTATTTTTCAATAGAAAGCCATTATTGTTATAAAGGAGTTTGAAAGAAAAAAAAAACATAATATATGAAAGAAAAAATTCATTTTTTGCGCGATGGATCTTTTTTGTTTATTTACAGCATCGGTTGTCAGATCGGTAGGTTGTGTTTACTGGCTTCTAAGTCTTACACGTCGGTAAGTGATTTACTTACCGTTCAGATGTCGGTAAGTGAATTACTTACCGACGTCTTAGCCCTACATACATTTAAGTGGTCCTAAATAATACATTACTTCATTTATTACACAAAAGGAACAAAAAAAAATAAGAAGATTCATATTTTTTCAATGAGCAGAGCCGAACAGAACAATATAAAAAATAATAAATAGCATAAAAACAATTTCACCAAAATGAAAATTATATTTTAAACTGATCGAGAAATATAAATGTCACTTTTGTCATTTCGTTCATTTCGAAGAAATTTAAATTATTTTATTCGAAATTTAATACCGGTCTCCAGCAAAATTGGAGGCATCGCTACGCTCAGCCTTCAAACATTGCTGTCGACCAGTAAACAACCCTTACCGTTATTAATACTCAATATACTATAAAGTACCAATAAACCTCCATTTTTTCATAGTTTCTATTATAAAAGTCACATAATTTGACAATTACGTCAGGTGGACACAAATTTTAGAAAGATCATTGCATGGACAATGCTACCAGTCTTCACTTCCGAATCTCGTGACGGCTTGTGAATCCCTAACCAACATTTTTGAATTTTTTTACTGGAAAATATGTAGTAAATTCAGTTTGTAGGGAAAAATCGAAAAGACGATATTATTTCACCACTTTTACTATTCGGTAATAGTATATTGTGCAACAGGTGGGGAAAGTTCAACTTTTCTCACGAGCCCAAGGGGCGAGTGCCGCAAACACACGAGTGAGAAGAGTACTTTCTCCGTATGTTGCACACTATACTTTTTCTACGACTAAACTGTGACCAGAGTGTAGACGACTTGAATTTTTTGACAACTTCTCAAAATATACCAAAAGTTTACTTTCCGAAAAAGATTTTATTTTTGTATTTCTTCTCCACTCTATAAATCTTTCATATACCAATTTATACTTTTTTCTTGAAATTGCCGGCCACAAATCCAAAGATACTTAATACTTATGCAGCTTTTTCCAATATCTCTGGTGGAGTATCTGTCAATATCCATATTATGTATATTATAAATAAGTACTTATATGTCTGGTTAAATTGATATTTTCAATAGAAATTGGGATTTTTATCAAAGCATGTGCACGATTGAAACTACCTTCTACAATTTAAAAACTTCTAGCATAATCTGACAGTTTTGAGACAACTGACTGGGTATTTAAAGATGACAGTGCATACTAAGTTTTTGTCGATTTTATTTGATTCTCCATATAAATGTATGTGGCGTGGGCAAAGTGCTGTGAGAAATAATATTTTCCACAGTATGAGCAATATTTGGTAAAGCTTTCCAAAATGACTTCTTCCAGATAAGCTCTCGTCGCCACAGCTGCAGAATTGGTGCTGACAAAGCAGTGAAAAACTGAAATCTGACTTCATTGGAAAACCTTTCAGCCTCTGCAATTAATTTGTAGTATGCTACAAATTGCACGTTCAATATTAAAATTGAGAGATAATAATTAATTTGTTGATATGTAGGTACTTAATAATAAATGTTTATTTATTATAACTTATTATTATAATTATAACTTTTGGGTTTTTTCCTCAAGCTAGTAGAAAAAATAGTGTACCTAACACGTGCGTCAAGTGACTTTTCCGCACTTGTTGGGTAAACATGAGGTGCACTACCATATTTTTCAGGAATGACAGAATCTTGAAATTTTGAAAAAATTATAATTTGACATAAGTTGATAAAGAATATCACATGAAGACACAATATGCCAATGAAATCAACCAATGAGAATATTGGGAGAGAAATAAAATTTCATTGGCATTTATAAGAAAAAAATTAAGAAGCAGCATATCAATTAAGTAATGATCACTGAAAAAGAAAGAGGTTGGAGAGAGATTTTCGAAGAAGTCATGTATACCTCTTGGAAAGCGACATGGTGTATGAAAGGGTACCACAGTTGATGGAGGATATTTAGATGACAACATTTCCTCAAAAAATAAGGCTTTAAGGATGTTGGAAGGCGCACACAGTAACTAAAGACCCAGACAATGAATCATGACTCAATCTTTGCTGCAGGAAATTCAGCTATCAGTGAACATTCCAGAATAGCCAATTCTATGGAAATACAACCAAATAATATATAAACGGAAATTTATATTTTGTTAACAAAGAATAAGTTGATCGAAAACTGTTTTTGTGCCTTAATGTCAGCACGGGCCATAATGTGTACTTTACGCCCGCACAATCATAAAGCAATCCATGAGTAGCTGGTATCCAAGACTTAACAAAATTACTATTGTCAAAATTGCTGATTTTGTTGTTAGGCATCAAACGGACACAGCATGAGTTGATTTTAGGCATCAAAATACGTTCATATAAAACTACTGATTAAAAATGTACTACAACATGAAACCTCGAATATGTTTATTGTTAATGAAACAAAAGATAGTAAACTATACATTTTTGGAAAGGAGAATTATTGCTCTTTCGAATGAGATCAAAAATTATAGGGTGTTCCATTTAAAATAATACATATTCTCCCCTTTGAATTTGACCAACATTAGTGAAACACCCTGTGTTGATGAGATGAAATGCCAGCCAAGCCTAAGAAAATCTCTTCGATAAACTAGTGAAGCTAGTGAAAACCCCATCTCTTTGGAGCAATTAATAAGCTGGGTATTTATGTTTAAAATCAGTCACTCTTATTTGGGACACCCTGTATTTTGAGATGAATAAAAATTCCATACAATAATTCAAAAAGATCAAACCCTAAATTTTGATACAATTTATATTGTAAATAAAAACCTACTCACCAATTTTTCCAATTAAAATATCCAATTTTCCAAACAAAACAATTTCTGTAGAGCGAAAAACGTACAAAGCAGTCCAATTCGAAACACGGGTGTAAACATTAATTATATTCTAAATCAATGCCAGCAACAAAAAACTTGTTTCTACTCCTCCATATCGTATATATATTTATAAATAAGCTGATGATATTTTATTAAAAGACAGGAGCGGTAATAGGAAATTTCTAAAATAAACAAACTATATTAATCGTATCTCAATGGATCTCAACTTCATCCATTAATTATAATTTGGTTTCCTGTTTGACAAGAACAATCAAAAGGCTCTATTAGCGACCATTTACATGGTGCACAATATTGAGCATGATAGACCATGACACCTGAAGGTTCCATCATTTTGAATGACCATCAAGCTTGATGTGAAAAACAAGTGAAATAACGCTATTGCCTAGGTCATGAAACTTGCTAATAGACGCTACAGGGGACAGTGGAAATATGATAATTTTCAGATCACCTGGCAGCCAGAAAAAATTTCAAGTTGCCTCAAATACATTTTTTTTAAATATATTTTTGCATGAGTCTGGCAAGGTTTATTTTTTCTCAACTCTAGATATTAAACTACAACATATTGAAGGGTCCCTGCCCTTTAAGCGCAAATCCGGCCCAAATTATTGGTATCTTGGTATCCTGTACTTCCTGACATGCCGAACAAAAGTTCTAATCTCTTTCACTCGCAGACATGTTTATTGCCACTGCTTCTATCTTCGATCGTTTAAAACTTTTCGTATCTCATTTTCAATATTTGTATTCTTCTTCCTTCAAGTTTCACTAATTCTCTTATTTAACCAACAGTTTTTGTGTTGCATCCATGTAAATTGAAATTA
>CAJUYI010001804.1:31179-43826 GCA_910591695.1 Galerucella pusilla
TAGTTTTTCGCGAAATTCGCGTTTTATATCATTTTTGCGAAGAATTACAATTTTTTTTGTTTTGCATTATCTTAAAAATGGCTATACGTTAAAGCGGAATGTTCAGTGATTTTAATTCAGATTCTAAGTGAATAAAAGCACATTGTATAATTTTTCTTACGAATATAATTTATTAAAATCATTTTCCCCTATAGCAAAATTCACACGCCACCATTAAACTGCACTCACCTCTCGCTGCAGCCCTGTATTTTTTTTCAATTTTCAAATGACTCACTAACGATGATATTGAATTTCTAGTATTGGAATATTCCAATGATCAAATACTTTCTAATTACTCATGGATTTTTCTATAATTGTTTTAAAATTATGCAGCAGTGACTATTTTTTGCTCGTCATCTTTCACACGCCCATTAAGTTTATCTTTATAAATATGAGGAAATCATTATCAATATGATACAGCATATAACTACAAATTGAACTAGGACAACATATTTTATTAATTTAAGCTTTTATTAAAACGGGACACACTGTATAGAGCGTTGCAGATCGCTTAAAATATATTGGAATATTTAAAATGATTCAGGTATGGGGAATATCGATTCTAACTGAATTGGCTTAAAAAGATACAACGGAAAATGTAATAAAATACGGACTTTTCTATTTAAAGTAAGCAGCTTATAAATGATTTAAATTGTGCATGTTGGCGGTTAATTTCGATACACCCTGTATTAAATATCCATAAAATTGAAATATAGACATAAACTTGCCAAACTATAGTAAAATTGATGAAAATTCAAAAATAAATTCTGCGGAGAGGAGAAAAAATCTTGTATCAAAATAAAATTTAGACCATACCTGCATCTCTGGAAATTCAGAGAAAACATTTAATATCTGGATAACGGTAAAGTTTGGGTATAGGAAAGTAAATAAGAGTTTTCTGTATTTTTCACCCCTGAATGCATTAAAATAGAAAAAAAACCGGGTGGTTCTATTCAAAAAAATGGAGAAATTTGATATTTATGAAGTTAAACTTCAAACACTTTTTATACACACCCTGTATAAAATGAAAACATTTTCAACATAGATTCAAATACCTCTGACCTTGCTCAAAGCAACCGGACAGAAACCATTTCCATATTTTAAAGGGAATCCTCGTAAAAAAATAATTTATAATGGTCTGCAACGGTCAAATTTCTTACAAAAAAATTAAAAACTCAAAAAGTATGCATTTTTCAAAAATAGTTTCCAAACAGATTGTAAAATATCTGAACTTGAGAAATCCTGAAGAGTATACTGGATACGGCTTAAGAGGATCTTGATCGTCTATGTTAGTCGAAGGAGGTGGGGGTTTGCTTAATCTAAAACAACATGGTGGTTGGTTGATTTACCGAAGAATCGATAAACGGGAAGATTGAAATTTCCCGTGAATAGAATAATCATCCGATGGTACAAAGCTCAAAGTCAACACCCGGAGACGCTGTCCAAAGTATTTTATTTCAAATGGAATTATATTGCAAACAGTAAATGAGTTACATTACATGATTTAATTATATATACAGGGTGTTTTGAAATGACACATACAACGTTTGCATGTAGATACCCCTCGTAAAACTGGACAACATAATATAAGGATTGAGGGGTCCAGCCTATTTACTTTTTGAAATACGAGGTGTTGAAATAACGACAAATTAAATGTTTTAATTTGATAGCTTCAAAATGGATGGATAAATTGATTTGACATTTGGTAGGTTGTTTTTAAACGTGAAAAGTGATGGAAAAACATGTGTCAATTTTTGATCCAGTGGTGTACATTTGGGAAAATAGGTCACCTCTTTCCTCCCATTTCATACGCCACTGGCATTTCAAGCTATTTTTATATTATTTTGTATTCCTAAATGGTTTTCACGTTACAAACGCAAAACCTTTTCCTCATCAAAAAAATGTTCCATATTTTTGATTTCTCTTCTATTATAGATATGCCAAAAAGACAGATTCACTGAAGTTTCCTTCAGCCTTTTTTATTTTACACCACTTGAGAGAATTAGAATATGCAATGTCATACTGCTGAGCCGACTTTTTCGGTAATAACTTGTCTCTTCAATATCATCAGGAATACACGATTCATCAATACTATCCCTCATTATGCGAGATAAATATTGGACACCAGCAAGAACTTCCAATTATAAGCGTGAAATGTAAATAATAATATGAGTTTATTGAATGAAAAAAAGTATTAACTTGCAAGTCATAACTTATAAGAAAATGCTGAAACTTCTAAGTAGAAGCTAATACCTATTTTTATTTGAATAAAAACTAGAACTCTCTCGAAAGTAAATATTGGAAAAATCTTTTGAATTTTGAGTGATTACTTATAAGTACTTACTTATATTTTTTACAAGTGTTTACTTTTTTCGTTGCGTAAACAAACATTCTCTCTCAATTACAACTCTTTCCTTGGAGTGAGTGATATTGAATAATTCTTCAATTCGGTTTTGAGGATTTTTAAAAGGTGTTAATAGCCAAGGAGCAATTCCATATCCACTATCTCCGAGAAGGCAGAAATGACCACGAAATCTTGCCACATTTTCATATATACAGAACTTTGTTTCCAAATTCTGGAATCGTGAACACTTCCAGGCCATTGAGCGTCTACACTTGTAATCAATTCATCAACATCACAAGTTACTCGCACATTTTTGCTAGCAAATACTTTTCTGTTAATAAAATCATCGCCAAAGTCTGGTGGTTTTTTAATTTAAGCATGAGTGCAATCTACAGCACCAATGACTGTGGAAATTTGGAATCGATTCGACCATTTAATTCTTGCTTCTTCCATGGCATCTAGATTAGATTGAAATTTTATCCAATGGTGGGCCTTTTCTAATATACAATCAGCTACTTCACTTATGGTTTTGCATACTGTAGTATGATGAACGCCAAAATCTTCACCAATACCTGTTTGAAATCCGGTATCACTAACATATCGTAGAAATATCTCCATCTTTTGCCGAGATGTAAGTGCACCTCCTCTGGATTTATCTTTCTCTGGTAAAAAATAATAGTCTACACTTTCACTTTCAAAACGCAACAAGAGCTTAGATTTGCTTGGGCTGATGCTCCTTCTCTTCCTATAGTTCTTCCTGTTACGAACATTTATGAAGTCCACCATGTTTAACAATATACTAGCAACTACCGTAGGAAAAAAAGGATGCTTTATAGTTACCTTAAAAATCGTCAAGTTATAACTAACTAATTTAAGACAGATCTTATTTTTATTCAAATGAAAATAAGCCAGTACTAGAAAAATCCTTATATTTTAAGTAACTACTTCAAACCAGAAGAGTTTGCTTATGGCCATAAGTAATCCCTTTTACATGAAGTAGCCACTGACCTTTTATTCAATTTATACTAAGAAATTACTTAAATAAGAGGAAGTAGAAGCCAATACTTTTTTTTATTCAATATACCCGTCGTGAAACTTTTTCACTCACAAAACAAAATATTACTTTTAACATTGTATCATACACGGGAAAAGCCTATTTTATGGACTCGTAATGAGATAAAACATCTCAGCTGTTTCACTATATTCCACTAAATATAATAAAATCCCTCACACTATCCATCGAATATCCGGACAAATGAAACGTTGGAATATTTTAAATAAAATATATTCCATCCTGTATATCACGAACAAACATTGCAAATGACTCAAAAATATGCATTTATAATTTATTGTTCAAATAGAAATGTTAATTTTACACACCAGCTATGTTTAATAATATAATCAACGAGCTAATAAGAAAATAAAATAATAAAAATTTTGAATATTTAAACTCCCGGCTTAATTTATTCAAAAATCAGCCAAACGAAACGGTGAAATGAAAATTTAGAGTCTACCTATTAATCCTGACCTATTTATACAATCCTCTTTTTACCCTGTCTTCTTTCCAAAATTATTTTCCATATTTTGAATTTGAAAGAAACAAAAATAAATGATACAAACCTGTACGTACCAAGATAAGTAAATACCACCTTTTGTTTGAATTACATTTTTTATACACTTTTATGTGCACATTTATTTTCCCGGCTTTCTGCCAATTACGACGTTCACGTGTTGATCACTAGCTCGTTGCATTTCCAAACAAACCGAGTTATTACCAGACAATTTGGGAGTGAACCGTTCAAAGTCCATCCTTTACATATCGCGATAGTATATCTTTTTTTCATTATCCATGAAATTATCGGGGCTACCTAGTTAGACTTTGATACTTGCACTGTTTATGTACGCTTATAAGTGTTGATAACGAAAAATTATTGTTACAGTTGTTTTTTATTAGTAAAAGAGGTTATATTGGTTGTTTATACAAAATGAATTTGTTAATTCTGAATGCTTTTAAGTACGGACAAAAAGTGAGTAGTGGATTTTATATTAAAATGTTTGTTTTTTATAGATTAATATTTATATTCAGTTTTAAGCCGAAAAATAGGTACCATCAAATACAAAGTAAATTGAAAATAGTATATTGTTTCACGAGTGACGAAAGTAGCATTTTTTGAAGCGAGTAGAACAGTTTACCTGCCGAGGCTGGTAATTTTCACGAGCTTCAAAAAATGTTTTCGACGAGTGAAACACTAAACTTTCACTACAACCCTGTTTATATCATAATAATATACTAAAAAAGAACATTAAACAAATATTTTATTTGAAAAAAGATAACAGAGCTCTTCGAAACATTACTTATGATTTAAATATTGGTTAATTGTTACATTCGAGCAACTATTCAAAATTATAGGAGTATTACAATCAAGATTTTCATGTATTGAGGTAGAAGATGCCACCATAGATAATATAACACGATGCCACATCTGTTATGTCGTTAATTGATGTCACTTTACTATTCTATTTTGCTTTTTAATTGAACAAAAGCAAAAAAATGCATTCTCAATAAAAAAATTATTCCTATCTTTGTTTATTGATAAGCAGAAGTCGTCAAAACATTATATGTGACGGAAATCATGTCTTCGCTGGAAGTATTCCATTACAAAATGACGACTTTTTGTATGGGTTTGTAAAAAAATATATTTTTTTTCTCCTATTCTATGAGTTGTTAATTGAATGCAAATTTTCAGTTTCATAAAGATACTCATTATAACACTGGATTTCGTTATGAAACTGAAAAAGTCACCAATAGACATCTAGATTTTTAAATAACCAAGTAGGCAGACTCAATATTTTCTGTAGGTTTGAAAGTTTCTAAGAGACTCGTTTTATAACAGTTTGAATCTTTTGGTTAGTTTTTAAAAGAAATTTCCAAAAATACTCAATGACCAAGGTAAATACATATTTAAACTATTAACTTCTGTTTACAATAATTTATTACTAATTTTGTATAACAGTAACACAGTATAAGAACAAACCAGTAGTATAACTCTTTTAAATTACATTCATAAATTGCCAGAACTTTTGATGACCTTGAACGGATCGCTTTACGATTCATTTCACCATAGGCGTAGGTGGCATAAGTTTTGAACGTGTTAAATGTTTTTTCTTAAATATTATAGAGCAGTACACTGATGAGTGAATAAAACAATAGTCTTATACCAAGTATTTATTGGTTTTTCTATATTACAATTTTCATTTTGTTATGATTTTCAAAATTTCTATTGACAAATTTCAATGTGTAATATAATCGTACCCTGAAGAAAAGTTTCATTAAATATTTTATTGGAAAATCAACACAAGGATGTACAAACTCTTTTGTTTGACTAATATTTATGAGTGATTCAACAATATTATCTTCCGTAGCAACTTTCTCAAATGTCATTTGGAATAATGTTTCTAATAATGAGATGTAATGTACAAAATTTTCATGCGGCACATTCAAGTTTCCAAAAGTATCCTCATTCGTATTTTCATAGTAGCGAATAAAATTCTTTTCCAATGAATCATTTGTCTGAAAGTCTTTAGGCATTGCAGTATTTGATGAAAGGAATATTGTTGGAATAGAATTTTTTTAAAGAAGTTTTCTTTTATGAAGTTGCATAATCATGTCTGGTTGGAAAAAATGATGACTACTATTGTATAGAGTTTGTAGTTTTGGCATCAAGTCAGGCTTATCGCAGGCTTCGAGCAAAACTTTAGCTTTGAAACAAAAACAACAAATTAAATCAATGCATGAAATCAAGGCTTATAAATGTTATATGAAGATCAAATAAATAAGTATTATACTAACAGTTTCTCACCTTTCTGAATCCTTTGGAAAGAGGTATAATTTTCCGTCACAATTATACTATTTATTGTTACATCCACGAACCACACACACAATACCCGTTTTCTTCTTTTTAATGGAATCCTTTGCAAAAAAATGCTTATAAACTATAAAAATAATACCGAAAAGCCGTAAAAATATAAGCTGTAATAAATAATTCGATTCGCAAATTTACCACTGGCACTTCAGTTGACCGTTCAATTGGGTAATAAATGACTACTTCCTGGGCTATAGGCCCCGACGGATATTGAGTTACACTTCAAAGTCAAACGGGGTTGGTATATCTACAAGATATTTAACACCAACTATTCTGGTTTGCAATTAGATGGGACAACATAGCTTATAGATCGGTTTCGGCGTATTTGCGCCTCATCAGTACAAGGTCTATGTTCTCCGTCCGCGAGCTGAAAGCCTAATCATTGGGTATTCTTTCTTGGTTATTTAAAAATCTAGATTTTTTTTGGTCAATTTTTTAGTTTTATTATGAAACCTTTGTTATATTATGAAACTGAAAATTGGCACTCAATTGATAACTTTAAGTATAGGAGTAGAAAAATTAACAATTCCAATTACACGAAGGTCTATTTATATTTTTATAAGTACCAAGTTATACTATTAATCGAATTTTTTGTACCCGAGTGCATTAAAGACAGAACCTTGGTGCTTTAAACAGTTGTCAAAATAAATCTAATATTTGATAGTCCAACTTTTAGTGTAACAGTTTTTTCACGAACAATATTTTGTTGCAGGCGCAAAAAACGTACAAAATGCAGTCGAAGAAACCTCTAGCCATGTTTGTTTGCGTAGGCGGCACCTGTTTCTGCTTCACCATCTCTGGTATTCTAATAATCACTCTATGGTCTCATCTCTACGAAGCTATCATCAAAGATCAATTCACTCTAGCTCCTGGTAGTAACGCTTATAATTTGTGGGTTATGAACCCAGTGCCTTTATCGCTTACCTTGCATATGTTCAATTGGACAAATCCTGAGGATATTTATAAGGAAGGTGTTAAGCCCAGGTTCGAGCTACTGGGACCTTACGTCTACGATGAAACAAAAGAAAAGGCTGATATTGTGTGGAACGATAATGGTACTGTCACTTACAAGCATCTCAAGAAGTGGTGGTTCAATCATGAGAAAAGTAAAGGAAGTATCTACGATCCTTTTACCAGCATTAATCCTGTTGCTCTGGTGAGTTTTTTATTAAGTATAGCTTGGGAAATATTGTGTTAAAAATAATGTTGATAATAGAGATACTCATAGAGATATTGTAAATCACAAGATTGTCTTGGTTGCGATCTATGACATCTTTCAGTCCGGTCAATTGGGAAGACCAATTAAAGATGCAATTCTTTTGAATATATTTTAATCAATTATCAATTATGTTGCTCCAATGTCCAGGCAATATCATATTGTGTCGAAATCGTATTAGACAGATTTCATGGCGTTTTGAAATCAGCATATTAATTCAAAACTGAAAAATATCCGAAGCAAATGGGCAGTGATATGGAGTACTAGCCACTAACAGGTTTGTTCGTAGGGTTATCACAGTTGGAAGCTGTATGAATCATGCGCAGAGTCATTGTGTGAATAGTTTTATACACTGCGTTTATATAGTGTATCCATGAATTCATGAATTCATATTATTAAATAAATGAACAATAAAATTAGAAATTTTTGAAACAAGTCGATTTTTGATTCCAATTTACCATTTTTGAAATCAAAATTTAACATACAGGGTCAGCCACCTTCGTGTGATGACGTCATTACTATTTTTTTTTCAATTTCTGGACTTCTCTTGCTTAGCTAATTCCAAAAATGTATAACATGTTGCTTCAAATTGGCACAGGATATATTAGATTAGACTAGAAGTGGAGTAGCTCTTCGTCCTATCTCACTGCGACCTTTGCAGATCTATTGTGGTCCTCCCTATATTTAGAGCTCGATATCTAGCTTTGTTTTTTATTAGACTCATCAGCCTGGATACCGCCTCCCTTGCGTAGCTCTCTGCCCTCGGTTTTTCTTCTCCGAGTAAGTGAAACCGCACGGCATTTGGCAATTCCACAGAAAGGCTCTGGCCCCATAATGACCTCCGCTGCTCCCTGCTTGGCTAATCAATCGGCATTTCCATTGTCTTCTATTTCTTGGTGACCTGGTACCCAGGCTATGGCTACAGGATAGGTAATAATTCAAAAAAATGTGTGAAAATTGTTGATAGAAAGAATAAACAAATTGAATGCAATTACTATGATACACTACCATGAGTAATCGAAGGAAAATTGGAAATGAATGTTCAAATTGGTCTACATTGATCTTTAGACAGCTGACAAAATTATGTCTTGCTGAATATTCCCATTAATCCTTGCTTTGCTGCATTTTCGCTCTATTCTGCCTACCGTATGTTGTTAAATGGGTTCATGAGCTGGGTGCATATCATGGAATAATCTGCATATCTTTTGTTGAGTCCGCATCTTATCGCCAATATCAATGGTTATTAATATGTAAATCTTTCGATTGAAGGCATCGTTGCAAATGGTAAATTGCTTGGATATTTTCCACTTAAACGTACCTTCTTTAAACCGTTCACAATAATACAGTTGTACTTCAATGTCTCTGACAGTTTTTATCGTCAAATGAAAAAATTGTGAAAAATATTAACAAACGATAAGATATTTTTATAGTTCATGGGCTTATGGATCACTGATAAAGCTGTTGAAAATAATGCTGGGTGCTGTAACTTTTTATTAAAGTAGATGTATAACAATACACAATTTCATTTGATGTGTTCATTACGTTTATTCTTCATTTTTTATTTTGTAAGCAACTTTTTTGCTCTATTGACCACCCTGTACCAATTTGAAGCAACGTTTTATGCATTTTTAAAATCAGCTCAGCAAGGCCATTCTGGAAATTAAAAAAAGGGGGACTTCATCACGAGAAGGTGGTTCACCCTATATATAGGATTATTAAAAAAATAGTAAATCAGAATCAAAAATCGACCTGTTTTGGGAATTTCCAATATCATTGCTTATCCAGCCAATTATGAATTTTTGAGTTACTTTATGGACGCACTGTATACGAGAGCTTATTTACCCAACCCTTCACCAACGTTGTCAAATTTAGTAGTATCATAACAATATTGAAGTAAATATGTAAATATCAGAAAATAAGAAATAGAAAACTAAAAAAAAAGAAAATCCAGGCCCAAACCCGCTTGATCAAAGTGTAAATATGTATAAAAATATCAGAAAATAAGAAATAAAAAACTAAAAAAAAAACAAAAAAAACCAAAAAAAACCGGATCCAATCCGGGTTTCGAGCCTAGGACCTCTGGTTTGTGAACTCGGTATCCCAACAAATGGGCTAATCTGCTCACATTGAGTCACATCGAATAGAAGGTTAAATGCTGCTTGGACGCATGCGCACCTCAACTACCAAATTACAGTGGTGGGGAGTGTCATGTTACTACTAAATTTGACAACGTTGGTGGAGGGTCGGGTAAATAAGCTCTCGTGCACTGTACATGATGAATCGGGTTAGGGTCGATAGGCGTGTAGGGGCTGGTACGTCATACTGCATCACACCAAATAGAGAAGCCTTTACAAATGGCGCGTAAAATTCTATGTTTGAGATAAATATTTAATTCAATACATTATTCATACCATAAACAAATAGAAATATTATAAATACATCAAACGGTCTTTGGGGATGATTATGCTGTTTTTTAGAATTAGTGGTCTTTCCCATTCAGACAGAAAAATAGTGATCAAATAACAAAAGTTGTGACAGTCCTGAATTTTGGAAGGGACCTTCAGTAATGAAGCATTAAAAGTCCCTATCGATCCCGTCGTGTGAGCTGAAAAAGTGGTTCGAAGCTCAAAATTTTCAGTTTTTTGGTTTTTTTCGTGAGCCGGCTGTCGCCACCCTTACTAAATCACCCTTCACACTAACCAAAATGATGAATTAATTCCATCTGGCTTTTCCACACTGTACGAATTTGTATTAATTTCACACACTCTACTAATTTCAGTAGATTAGTTCGCTTTCAGATGATAAAAGGATTAAGCCACCTCTTTTCCTTGTATAGCCTTCGCACCTAAATAGAAACCCTCCTGTGCACATTAGTTAAACCCACGAATACATTAAAAGGATTTTCTGTATCCCTCCGATTTATAGTCACTTAAAAATTCACATCAAACTTTTTCTCCTTCAATTATATTTTTTTTTGTTCCAGTCAGCAGCTCACAAAGTCAGAAACTGGCATGTGGTATTCAAAACACCTCTGGCAGCATCTTTCAGAGCTATGTCGTCGACTATTTGGACAACGCAGTCGATACATGAAGTCCTTTTCGATGGATATGAAGATCCTTTGTTAACGTTAGCGGAAAAAATGAATTTTTTTCCGAAAGATCTCAACATGGACAAATTCGGGTGGTTTTACGGTGTAAGTAAACTGATTTAATTAATAAAGTTCTTTCAGATTTAGTGAAAATTGCATATTTCGAGTTGAAGCTCTGGGGATAGAATTTAATCATTTTAATGATGAGCAGAACCGGCTAATGATACGTTAATAGTAGTTGTACAACTAGTGCGCAAGTGCGCAGAAGTCCCACTTGCAAATCTAGCGAGTGGGAAAATTCATTTGCGTACAAGTACGATACAATATTTTCTCCACAACACCACATTTATTAATGAAAGAAATACAGTAATTTATATAGTTATTTCATTTAAACTATGAACAGAAAGAACTCACAATATGGAAATAAATAGAAAAATTAGTTAAATGCGTATTATTAATTATTGTGAAATTTGAACAACTTTGTATTGAAACCTCAGGTAAAAATCTTTTGATAATATCTGGAGGAGTATTTTCAATGTCCGAATTGGACAACTCAAATTATTTTGATCTTGGTTCATAATTCCTAAAATAATGCTTAATTGGTATGCTTTGCGTATGAAAATTTGTGTAGAGAAGAGTGTTTTTCATAGTGGTTGTAGGAAAAAGTGTATTTTGAATTCCTTACAGATGAATATTTGAAAATTTGGCTAAACGCTTGAAATAAACGAACCTAAAAGGAATTATTATACACGGCAAAGAAATATTTCTTCCAGCAAATTGTAGATCACTTATTGCCAAATTGTTTGAGGACACATCAATTTCAGCTATCTCCATCCTAATAATTTTGGAAGATCTTCCTGTTATATCACTTTCGGCCTTTTCAAAAGTTGTGCCGGTACCTGAAATATACTTCAGGTATGATTGTTGTTGATGAAATTTCAGGTAAACTTGTTCCATACTTTTGTCGATATTCGAAGAGCTTTGTATTTTGGCTCTTCATATCCATGTAAACATTTTCTAATAGCTGTGTCAATATCTTCAAAATTCCGTTTAAATGCACTGTATAAATTGAAACTTTCCATTATACCTTCACTGGTTTGATAAAGCTACTGTGTTAGCGAAGCGCGTCACAAGTTAAAATGGTTCAAATAAAATGAAGTTTTAAACAAATAAAATTTTTTCACTCCGTCTTTCACTACGGATCCTTAGTTCGGGGAAATGAGGATATATAATGGAAGAGATTCCCACCAGATATTTCACTTTTTTAAACGAATGAATATGTAGTATAGACTACGTTCCTAGATTTGTGAGATTTGGCTCGAGCTTACGATGCAGCTTGCAAGCACGTGAAATGCAACAGTTTTTCGTCCATAACTTTTTTAGATTTGATTGTCCAAAAAATTGCGGGCTTCAAAAGTGTAGGTAGGTTATTTTATACTCTATGAGATGACGTAATGCAATATTGTGAAAAAAAAATTTTTCAACCATTACATTTCGGAAAACTAGAATAATTTCTGCAAAATGTTTTTTAAGCGGATAACATAATTAGAATAACAATAACGACTTTCTAATACATGAAAATTTAGTAGTCTGGCACCTGAAAACGTTGGTGTTTTCAGATTTTGAAAATTCAAAATGTCGGTGCTACAAATTTTTTGGATACAACAAGATGGCTGCCCAGCTCGCTCTAAGACAAAAGGAATATAGGTGGATAGGAAGAGGTAGCACATTTCAGTGGCACCCAAAATCTCTTCACCCTACTGTATTGGAGTTTTATCCATGGGGTCGAATTTAAGATTCAGTTTCCCAATATTTTTGGGAGTCTTCAAATACTAGGAAATATAGGTATAAGCACAAGTAGATCGAGTTTTATAATTAAATGACTTGGAAATTTTACATAATGTAGTAGGCTTCCAAATGTCATAAATTGTTAACAACACTATGATAGCGAGTTTGTCAAAATCCTATTCTCATATACTTGTATTCATGTACTCCCAAGTAACACAACAAGCATCGAAGTAGATTTAAAATCGACTT
>CAJUYI010001805.1:9084-43820 GCA_910591695.1 Galerucella pusilla
CCATTGCAAGAGTAATTTTTGGAAATTATGACTAAGTAGTTGGATGAGTAACTCTAGATAGTGTCTAGTTAATCAAACGTCATCAACCTTGGAAAAAGGTATCCACACGAAATATAGGGTGTTGCTGGGTATTGGATAACTCGCATTGAAATGTTAGCAGCAGGAGAACCTTATCAATATTCATCTGATTTTATTTTCGTGTGGTTTTTCTTGAGCACGAACCGACTTTAGAAGCTAGAAGTCTTTATGCTAAAAATTATGACGCGGAACAAGAAATTCTGAGTGAAATTGATAAACATCCAGAAATAAGCACTAGAAAATTTCTTACATTTGTGTGGCGAATTTTAAAAGAACACCCTTGTATTGTATTGTATTTATTTATTTGGGGTTCGTTCACTGAGACCCAAAAGATCTATTGTGCCCCCACTCAGAAACTAGTAGCTCTTTTAGTCCTATTTCCTGAAGGAATTTTAGGATATCTGCAGGTTTCAACTTAGGTAAATGTTCCTCTTCTATCCGGCAATTTTCCAGGTGCTGTGCTCTAGGATTCTGAAGTGCTGTGCAGTTGGAAAGTATGTGGATGGAGGTTTCTTCTTCCATGCAACAAAATCTACATTCTTCTTCCTCCACTATTTTGAGCTTTTTCAGGTGCCCATTCAGGCGACAATGTCCCGTTAGGATCCCTGTTAAAGCTCTTAGCGCAGTTTTACTTATTCATTCATTTGATCTCGACAGGTTGTAGTCACCCAGAAAAATCTTTGATTGTACAAGCCCTACTAGATCTTTCCAATGGTCAGATCTTCTCTTTTTTTCAGCTTTACCTATTTCTTCCAATATTACATTGGGGCTGATTCCGCAAAAGGGTTCAGGCCCCCAGAAAGGTGTATTTCAGTCCCCCTCTTTGCAAGTTTATCTGCCATTTCATTTCCTTCGATTCCAGTGTGTCCTGGAATCCATAGTAAGGTGACTATATTGTTCTCGCCTAGTTCATTAAGTTTGTTTAGGCATTCCCACACCATTTTGGAACTGATTTCACAAAAGCTCAGTGCTTTAATGGCTCCTTTACTATCCGACATTATGATAATCCTTTGTTTTCTGTATCCTTTATCAATATTGAACTGGGCGTACTGAGCACCCCTACCACATGTTCAAGCTCTTCCACCTCGAGATTTTACTGGGTGAGCTACTGTCCAGCACATGTTTCTTCGACCAGAGTGTGTCTGGTCGCCGTGCCCATAAACGTCTCCCGAACCAGACTGTTTACAGAAGGTAACATAGCAAAAATGTCTGGAAAGACAAATTCTGAATGTAATGAGGTAGATCCGTTGAAAAGTTGGAATGAGAAAAAAAAGTAGAGTAATGGAAAGGCCCAAGTAACACAACAAGCATCGAAGTAGATTTAAAATCGACTTTTGTGTCACTCTTGAAGCTAATAGGCAATTGAAACCGTCCACTAAAGCTTCTACATGTAGCATTCATTACGTAATCGCTGCCTAAAGGGAGCGCGCGTTTTGGCCTTAAAGTAGATTTGATAGCTTATTAGCAATTCAACCTGTAGGCCTGAATAGCCATACATTGGCACCAAAAGAACATTTTATTAGATTTGATTGCCAACATTGGCTCTCAAAGCGACATAAAGAAGCAGTCGTTTAGTCCAGAAATGGCTTTCAATGCTTTGAATGATCATGCGCAGTTGAACATCTCTCGTGAGAATGTAATGAAGTTTTGTTTTGGATAAATATTAGATTTATATTGGAAATTTATGCCAACAGTTATGTAGGTGATCACAAAAACAAACATCGTCAACTGTTATGGCAGAGATCTTTCCTTCAATAAATTATGACAATTATTATGGTTTTTGAAACTGGAAAATATCATTGTGAACCATTAGAAATCTCTGCAAACCTTACTTTTCTGTAAAATGTGAATGAAATACTTCCTGAAAACAGAGGGGCCAGTGATAACTGTGAGCAAAATATACTTTATAAATTAAATTATTTTATCATAAATTACGGTGTTGCCATATTCAATTTTTATCAGTGAATTATATACATCGAATTGAAATTGAAGTTTTCTATAGTATTTTTAGTTGGATTGATTGATAATATTATATTTGATGGATATTGATTTACTTTCCCAGATTTTCTGAAATTTGTATCCCAGTTAAAAATCAAATAATATCCTGAACCAGATTATTTGCATATTCCATGCTTATACTATAAAAATAGTATCATATACGTATCATATACCTATCAATATATAGATATAAAAACTATGGCAACATTGCTCATTATCGTGAGCAAACGGTTCGGCCATGTCTTTATTGTATTTAATAAGCATTTTTCTATGCCAATACGAAGCTTTATGGAATTAAAAGCTAGATAGCTGTTCGTATTGCTTTGTGAAAGCTTTCAAGATTATAAAGTTGAAGAAAAGGAATATTATTGTGATGTTATGTTTTGAGTAATAGATTGTTTTATAGGTCATATTTTATAATCATTTCCCAATAAAAAATGAACACCTTTAAATTTATTGAGACCTTAGAAAGTGGAGATAAAATTTTGTGTGTTGTTCCTGAGGCATGGGATAGGAACAACAGCAACAACAAATTTTCCACCAAGACGTAGTGGTATTAGCCTGTAAAGAAAGAGTCCCACGACAATGCCGATAAAGAGACGTGGTCCAGAACCAGGAAGGTGATCTGTGTCTATCGTTATTTCGTTGTAACTTTTAGCTGCGCTACTACTTTTATGTACACGCCTGTAATACGCACCTGCTCGTCCAAATTTCCGTAGTTTTGTGATTTTCCATTTATTTTTAATCCAATCTTTTTCTCCATGATCCATAATGATTTCTAATGGAATATTATGGAACCTTTTAACTGGAATTAAGATTTACAATCGCATTGAGGTTAGCAATACAGTAGGAAATTTTTTGGAATTCATTTCCATTTAAAATCCAAATTAATTCCAATACCAAACTTCGTATCATTGCTTTTAAATGGCACTCATTGAAGCACTTAATGGTATTTTATGACCATATAAAATTCCAATTTCGCCATTCATTTTTTGGCATTTTTTAAAGCCAACATTTCTATTCTTTGGCTACTTTTAATGACTTATTAGCAATCATTGCTACTTGGCTGCAATATTAGGTTTCGAAAGAGATTGGACGTCTTTGAAGGAATGCTGAAATAATTCTATAAAATAATGCTAAGAATATGCCAAACTTTAGCATTTTTTCTGGATTATTTGCTTCGATCTAGCATTATTTGCTTGGCAAATGAAATGTGTTACTTGGGGGGGCCACAAACGAAAAACTGTTTTTTAGAAAGTTCTGGATGTAGTACAAAAGTCAAATTAGGTCAAGTAACTGAAAAAATGAACAGTTCTAGGCTACACCAGAAACATTCTGTCTATTCTCTGAAACAGAGCAGTTGACAGTGGCGACTAGTAGAGTTTTCAATCGTTCTAGAAATCCCATATTTCAACAAGAAAGGACGATAAAGTCAATGGGAGACAAGGCTACCTTTACACTGTAAACTGTTTTTCAAAAATTGCAGATTACCTTGAAGTTTTACCACGAGCCACCACTGGCTCGGGTATTTTTAATCAACATAACTCACGGTGGATAAATCTATATACAGTCATCGAACAAATTATTAATCTATAAAAATTTCACTATAATTCTTGTTATAAATTTACGGATATTTCATCTTCTCACTTAAGATCCTCCAGTTTTTGTTTTGTTACCTAACAAAACACTAAAAGTGTTGAGAAATAACAATAGATGTTTTCGTCTATTTTATTTATTTTTTTGTTTCTTTGAAGGAAGCTACATTTCTCTTTTTAAACGACTTGTCCACTTTTTGTGTCACCAGAACAAAAGCTGACAAAATTGGAATATTTCCAAGTGGATTTTTAACGCAGTAAAACAAGACTCCTGGCTAATAAAGCCGGTGTCTGTTTCAAAATTTGAACGCCAGGGATTCCAACTAATTAATAGATACCACAAACGTTACAAATATCATATTTTTTATCATTAAAAAATTATAATACTATTAATTATTACTGTATAGAGAAATAAAAATTAACTAATGGAAGATTTTTACAAGTAATAGTAAATGATATTACTTCTCGGGCTCGGTACAGACATTGATTTACACTTCTAAGTTACTAAATATCACAATATCACAGGAAACTGTTCCAAAATCGGTTCTTTCTCAAGAAAAACCGCACGATGGAAAATCACGTGAACATTGAATGACCTAGGCAAGTGGATAAGGCTGAACCTTGAATTATGTTCCCCTACTGCTAAAATTTCAAGTCGAGTGTCAGGTGTGGGGTAATATAAATAAATAATTATTTAAAAATGGCTAAGAAACTATGTGAACTGAAAGTGATGGAACTAAAAGCAGAATTAGAAAATCGCGAGTTGGAAACGTCCGGAAAGAAGAGTGAATTAGTTGAAAGACTGAAAATAGCACTGAAAAGTGAAGACTTGGATCCAGAAAGATTCTTATTCAATGACGAGTTATCCACCATAATCTCGTCAATATCTGCTATGAAGGACGATATTTCTGCTAATATGGACGAGAAGATTTCTACCATGAAAAATGATATTTCTACCCTGAAGAATGATATTTCTGCTTACATTTCCCCCATGGAGGAGAAGATTTCTACTATGAAAGACGTTATTTCTGCCGATATTTTGTCAATGAAAAAGGACATCTGACACTGACGATTCAAGTCGTCCAATACGCAGCCGACTTGGAATAGGTCTTTGTATACATGCACTTTTTCTTGGGACCGGCCAGGCTATAGGTATCGTTCGCGCAAGTGCTGTATTTATTTCGCGTTACAACTGATTTCACTATCGCTCTTGCAACAGTACAAAAACTACCTTCTAGAAGGGGTGATAAAGTTGATATGTCTATTCTTAATTCGACATTGCCCTCTATACAGTGAAGAAAATGATTCTTGTGCTTTTCTATGAAAATTTCAAGTAAATCTATGCTGGACGAAAATATTGCGTTCCAAAATACTTCATTTCCTATACTAATCCATTATAATTGAAATTTTATTTATCTAATAATAAGTGTACACGTTACTTAGTTGTCGCACTGTATAATACAGTTTGTACGTTGCCTTATTTAGCAAATATAATTAAGTAAAGTATAATAAATGAATCTTTTGTATTTTAAAATGCAGTCTCAAATAATGTAGGTAGATATATACAAAACTGATGCGTCATTAAAAAGTGGAATAACTCACCTAAAAAAGCCTTGAAAACGCTTTGAACTTTTGGGGGAGAAACAGACACTATCGAAGCAACAAGAGTTGGTCATTTTTGTTTTCGTTATAGGAATTCCGGTGACGTGTAGAGACGTGACTTATTCAATATCCCGGTGAAGTCACAGAGATAACGTTTCGTAGGTAACCTCATGTTATAAAGATGACTGGACATAGATGGATTTTTATTTAATTTTCGTTAAATAAATCCAAATTTTTTTTGTTTCGAATATAAATTTCACAAAGTTAAATATAAAAGTTAACAAATATTGGGGTAAATTGAACACTCGTTTGACCTTCGCGCAAGTGACGTCATAAGGTCTGGAATTATGTATTTGTCAGTTTTGGCTAATGGTCCTTTTCAGTAGATGCTTAAATCTCAAAACAAATATTTTATTTGAAAGCTTACTGATAATTTTTCACTTTGTGCAGCTTTGTTTTGAATATACATGTCACGAAGCTGAATAAAAAGTTGAACAAATATTAGGGTTATTTGAACACGCGTTTGACCTTGGGGCAAGTGACGTCATAAGGTCTGGAGTTATGTTGGCAGTATTTGTCAGAATGGCTGGCCAATTGTTGCTACGGCTACGGCCGAGGCCAAAATATCCAAGGAAGAAGCAAATGTTCCTCGTTTTGGTCAACTTCTTTTGAGCTTCTGCTTTTTCGAACCACGATATTCGTCTGTTTTCATCTCGAGGAACGTAAATGAATATTTTGCTTGGGCAATTTATATTGTTATTTTAAGAAAAATAAATAATCCAAAATGAAAGAGAATATCAATATCAATGTCAATTTCGAGGTAACATGAAATGTCAAAATCCAATACCAGGGAAGCAAACTTTACAAATCCTATGGAAATAACGGTCTGTCGTTTTCAAGGTCGTAGGCTCTTTGACGTCACGAATAATGGAGGAGTGACGTCACGTTCGAACCGCGTGCTGCTTTCCGTATTTTTGATAATTTTATTAGGGTAGAAATCAAGCTCCAAAAAAAAATAGAAAAATAATGGGATATTTTTTCATAAAATACTTTAATTTAAACCAAAAAAAAAAATTATGAAAAGGCCCATTGCTGCTACGGGCGACGCCAAAATATCCAACGAAGAAAAGCCTCAGCTGACAATTTTGTTTTTTTTGGTTGTGTATGGCGTTAGTTAGTTAGGTTTAGTTTAGTTAGTTGGTTGATTTACTTTTCGAATATTGTACTTTTGAGTTGTTTGTGTTAATTATTAGACGACAGGTTTATCAAAGGGTAGTGCAGAAAATCTGATTTTAGCATGCTGGACGAGTTTTACATGCCAAGTTTAGATTATTTGTAAGCAGAAGCCTGAGATATTGAAACAAAACAAAATAATAACTCATTTTCCTTCAATTTATTTATAAATATGCACAACAGCAAAAATGTTCTTGGTTTTGGTCAACTTATTTTGAACCTTCTCTTTTTCGAACCATGATTTTCGTCATCTTCAATTTGAAGAAGGAAAATTGCTTTTACCTATTGCGTGCTTATCGTAAGGAATAGTATTGTTTCTTTTGTCACACATAGTCTAACAATTGTTGGGTGGGTAAAAGAACATCACAATAAACACTGAAAGAATACGCCCAGGCCAGGCAAATACATGGGAAGAAATTCATAAAAGAACCATCAGAAAAAGTAGCGAAAGAACTGCACTCAATGAGCAGGAACAACGCACCATAACGGGACACTTTCCCACAAAGGAGCATCTGAACAAAATAGGGCTGTATAACAGAGACCTTACATGCAGAAGATGCAAAAAGGATACCGAAACAGCTCTGCACATAATATGCAACTGTAAGATGCTGAACCACAGGAGGCAGAAAAATGACTCCAAAAGACTTCTACAACCCACCAGCAAAGAACCTGTATGAGCTAATACGTATTGGCTGAATAGGCTGTAGTCTGAACACTAGGAGATCCACAATAAGCCAAGGAGGCTGAGGTGGTACCGGCGAAGGGACGACTCCTTAAAAAAACACTTGTTTGGGGACATTCTTCGATTGATGTATAAAGATCACCAAAAAGACGGAAAGCAACTTGGAGCTAAGCATTAAAGAGTAACTCAAAAAATTCTTGACACAGCGGGGGGTAAAAATATAACACTATTATAAATCATCAATAATAATTATCTCGTTATTTATATACCTCCTATCAGGTTTTGCGTCATATTTCACAAACGAATAATTTATCGCCTTGTAAAAGACAACGCCACCTGATTGCAATACACAACAATCTCTTTGTTTACCTTTTCTAAAAAAACTTGAGCGAGATTAGCAATCGCCGTATCAATAGGGTTCGAAGAGTGAATCACAGCCGCATAATTTCCACCTTTCGCCGCAAAATACGTAAAAAGGTACACAATATACAGGATGTTTAGATATCAAAGGTCATAACGCCAGCACATAAATTATTTATCTCGATATAAATAGGAAAATTTTAGTTAAATAGGTACAAAGATCTAATTGTGGTAGCGTCTCGGTTTTGCTGACTTCCTCTGTCAGATGAGTGTTTAGCGGTTTTTCATAATAATATGCATTTAAATATGATTAATCGAGGTTAATAAACGTAAACAAGAAATATAGATTTAAAAAAAAACTGCATCCTGTCTTTTTGTAACAAACTAAATAAATCAATTTTATATTTCCAGCTTCTCCCCTTACTAATGGTACAATCAAAGAAGAAGATCTCACACCTTTAACAGAATACTGCATCAAGTGTCCACAATGCCAAAAAGGAATGCAAACATTCCAAGCTCTCAAAGAGCACGTGGAATGCTGCCACATGGATATTTCCAATGTTTCCGAACCAATCGGCTTAACTGTCCCCAGCGCCGTGTCTCCCACGCCTACTTTAGTTGGTACCGGAGGTCCCTTTGGATGTTCACAATGTACGACGACGTTCAGCTCGAAGGACCAATTAGAAAAACACGAGTTGCTACATTCGCCCAATGCACAAGTGGTAAGTTAATGATTGTTTTATATTTGTGGGGCGAACATAATTTCTTATCACACTGAGTATCCCTGGAGGGCTCACGCCGTGTGTCCAAAAAGTTTCATGTGACACATGGCAGTAAAAAGTACCAACCCAGTGAACAGTTAAAGAAATCTATCGGCTATAAATTTATTTGTTGTCTTCAGAAACGTTTACTAAAAAAAAATCAAACAGAAGAAAAATAAAAAGAATTTGTCTTATAAAGTTTTTGAAAAATGGCTTCTTAAATAAGCATATTGTAGATATTTTGAGGTTAGTCAAAGAAAACATGTCGAATCTTACGTGAAACGTCAAAATTTGGCTATATATCTTCAATATTTGCAGTGATTTAGTTTACTTTAATGTGGCTAGTGAGAAACGATGTAAACGTATTTTTCCAACGACCCCTGTAGTTCAACTACTTAACTTAGGGATACAGATATCACTTGAAAGATCTTGAGACGAGCTATCAAATAACATCTACCTTGCTCATTAAATATGAAGTTGTCAATGACTTATTGGTCACATATATACAGATGGCTCAAAAATGAAGGAAGGCTCAGGATGTGGAGTTTACTCCAAAGCATTAAGCATAAGGATTAAGTGGGGAATGGGAAACAATACCAGCGTGGTTTAAACAGAACTGGCTGGTATCTCAATTGCCTAAAAGAACTAACCAGAAAAAGAATTTCTGGCCAAAATATAACAATCTACACTGATAGTAGACAAGCCATATTAGCCTTGAACAGACAACGTGTTATATCGGGGCTAGTACTAGAGTGCCACCAAGATTTAGCTAACGCCTCGAAAGATAACAATATTATCAACGTCTATATATTCCAATAAGTCCGGCCACTCTCTCGACGACGCGAGAATCCCCCTCCTGCAGATACCCACCGTCTCACCGGCAAAACCCACATCTGATGTGGGATTTATTGTTTGACTGTTTGACTTATACGGTGGTGTAGCAGAGCGTTGTATCGGGTGCGCCCAAGAAAGTGATCTTGAATTTTAATTTGTGCGAACGTTATCTGCTGTGTTTTTGATTGATCATTGTTTACGACGTCCAAGAAAAAAAATGGTCAGCCAATATTGGACATAAAAAGGAAAGACTATCAGGATTTGTCCACAGAAGAAGCAAATGCCCTGGTTTATGTGGGTGGATATATTTTGCAAAAGTGTTTTGTTAAACACAAATGCGATATTTGTCTAAACTTTTGCAATAAGGAAGGTTGTGACCAATCCACATCATTCTGCGAAAAAAAAGTCTATGAAG
The DNA here is from genome assembly GCA_910591695.1 of Galerucella pusilla. Lineage (NCBI taxonomy): Eukaryota > Metazoa > Arthropoda > Insecta > Coleoptera > Chrysomelidae > Galerucella > Galerucella pusilla. The sequence continues at coordinate 18,643 of CAJUYI010001805.1, forward strand.
GTAGTAAGCAGGGACGGTTTGGAGGATTGACAGGTCCTCCAAAAATTTTCAGTGAATATTTGATTTCTTTAGAAAATATATTCACTGAAAATTTCAATGATTCATGTGTGCAGAATGATGTAGGAATAGGAATGAACTTGAAGACCAAGTTGTCTACTATCGCATTTTCGCATCCTTGCTCAAACTTCCCATGGGAATACCTGCTGTCATTATATACAAGGGTGCGAATCTATTATACACTGAAATTTGCTTTGCAAATTCCTCACTAAGGACCTTTAGAAAGAATAATGAACATCCTAAATTGAAAACCTTGAAAAATTTATAACTATTTAAGTATTTATTAATTTTTAAGAATGTACAATACTTATTTCTTTGTTAATATTTCATTATTTTTATTTATTCATTCAATACAACGCTACAGAGTACACTCCAAATGGTCTTGACCTAAATAATTGTTCATTTGTATTCGTTTTGTCCCAAGTAGATGTTAAACTGTTTATTTCTTTTATAATGATTATATCAACACAAATGTTCATTCGCTGATCATTCTGTATTAGTTATTAAGTATTATCAGATAAACGCTCGGATATACGTTATTGAAGTCTACGTTTATGATTTTTTTCATTCCATCCTCGGTTAAAACAAAATTTCTAAAAAGTTACTTAGCAACAATGGTAGCTATTTTTGACATATTTTCTAATTGCACCGGGTAAACTCCTTCACAAATGAATTCACCGTCCGTCACCTCGTATACTATCAAATGACTAGCAAAAACAGGTGTCGCACATGATTTACGACTCCCCGCAAAAAATGCCGGCGTTTTCCGACGAACAAAGGAGTGACCGGACTTATTGGAATATATAGACTTTGATATTATCCTGAGGTAGGTTAAAGGGCACGACAGGAGTAAAGCGGACAGGGAAGTGTCTGGACTAGAAAATTTAGGACCCAGTGACACCTACGGCCTAACGACTTCGACAATTGCTGAACTAGCCAAACGCTACACCCATGCTCAATCCCTTAAGAGATGGGATGGAATCAAAGGATGTAGTCTTGCCAGGATCACCATGGGCGACCATTTGAAGCTGGCGCCGAAGAAATATTTGGCGATGACCAGGAAAAACCTACGTTTAACAGTAGGATTTCTGACTGGCCACTGTCAACTAAGGAAACACCTCCATACTATGGGGCTAGTGGACACACCTCTATGCAGGATGTATGAGCAGGAAGATGAAACTGTCAGGCATGTGTTATGCGAGTGTCCGGAGTTATCGTCAATAAGAGAGTGTGTGTTCGATGAGTCGTGGCCTACAGATGCCGATATAAAGGAGATGTCTCCTAGTGACCTGTCCACCTTCCTGGGAAGAACAAGATGGACGATAACCTAGGAGAACAACTCCTCGGGAGGATGTACAATGGGTCACATATGGCCTAAGTGCTGTGAGCCTACACTCACCCTCCCTAATCTACAGATACATACGACTTATTGGTCAAGAACAAATAATTCATCTCGTCAAACGTTTACTAGAAAATTCGTCAAAATAAAATCTTGATGTGAATCTAAGTGTCTAAGTGTGTCAGGTGAAATTACGGCAACCCCTCTAGTCAGCTTAAACTTCACTAGAAGTATGAATAGACTTTACATAACGATGCGGTTACGTGTATTCCGGCCTTAGCAAAATGTACCTATTTGTAAATAAAATACACCTTCATATATTTGGAACGTGGTGTCTATTTACCGAAACTTTAACTTTCCTTTGTAATATAAATAAATGGGTTTGGCAAAGATCACTCAAATTTTAATTGTGACTGTGTGCAAAGTCTGAGGTCGCACGAGAAAAGAAAAAACATGTATCTTCAACCGAATAGTATGGCGTTAATTATTTTAACAAGAAAGGTTAAGTGAAAAAAGCCGTCACTTATTAATAAGGGGCAATTTTTGACACAGCTGTAACGATGGGAGGACAAAACAATTGCTCATCGCGTTCTGTGTGTGTGTGTGTGTACATTAACGGTGAAATTAACGTTCAGTTGTTACGTAAACATAACAATTGACCTGAGCCCCCATAACCTTTTACATTAATACGAGTCAAACATTAATCAAGCCAAGAAATTTAAAATTCTATACAATTAAGAGCAACGAGTGACTTTTGACACTAATAAAATGTAATCGTGAAAGTATTTAGTTGGAAGACATGTTTCTAATGAAACGTTTACAACTATAGATTGATTTGATAAGGACTTTTGGTACTTAAATTAATAGACGTTGTTTTATTAACGTTCTAAGAATATGGTAACGGATATAAAAGATCAAAGGCGCGACGTGTTTTACGAACTTCATCAATATCATTTACTGAAAATCATAAAATCTTCACATTACGATTATTATTATCTTATGTGTGAACAAATTCAAAGAAGATTCATTGAAAAGACAGAGAAGATACCAAACATTATTTTATAATTCATTATTATTATTCATTATTATTATTACATTATTACAGCAAAAGCTTTATAGAAATTTAGAAAAACTTAATTTTCCATTTCACAAAAAATAATTGAGTATAACAAAAAATGAGGATTTGGAATGACTTCAGACGAATTCTTACTTTTTTTAATTGAAAATTACAAATTTGAAGGCGTCTGATCCCTCTTTGGCAGCTACCCTACGCGTCTATCAATAAATATACAAACTATCTATAACCTTCGACCAATTCAAGGGCAAATTTTGATCCGGAGGTTAAAATATTTTCAAGCAACATTTTTTTCCAATTTTGAGTCGTCTCGTAAGGTTTTTTTCCTATTAGCGTGTGGAAAAGTCCACTTTTCCGCACTCTTTTTACTGCTGAAAGTAGAAAGTAGTTTTTTGGGAGTATATACTGACATTTGAATATTTAAAATATTAAATATATATTTGTATGGTTGTAGTTTACCAAATGACTGATTAATTAAACTTATTAATTAGAATTCTTCTATCATTTTTAATAAAAAGAAACCTAATAAATTTCTTAATTTTTTCAGTCATTTGGTAAACTACAACCATACAAATATATATATTTTAAATATTCAAATGTCAGTATACTCCCACAAAAAAGTGACTCTTTCCACACTAAAAATAGTGCGGAAAAGTGGACTATTCCGAACGCTAGTAGAAAAACTACTATATCAAAATATGGCAGATGACACTTTCCAAAATTGCATCTGGAGATATTAGGTATATTAGGGTGGTCTTTATTTGGGGTAAAAATTAATTTCTCCCTTCCCGCCCCTTGAATTGGTTCGAAATAAGTGAAAAGTAACGCTGTACCTTGACCACGCGGGTTGAAGTTTTCCATTTAAATTATATTATGGAGTTTTCTTGCGTTTGCAGTCACTATTTTACTGTGGGCCTAAATATGCTTGCTAAATCTTCAAATTTTCATAAATTAGTTTGAAAGCATGTTGCTACATGGTAAAAATTTCTAAAACCTCCACCCTCAAAATGTTGTAAAATATCACCATAATAATTATAATTCTTTTTTCGAATTTTTATTTTTTATTTTTTTTATACAAAAGTGTAGTGGTTTTAGAAATTTATTCCATGTAGCAACATGCTTTTAAACTAATTTCTGAAAATTACAAGATTTTACAAACATATTTGGGCCCACAGCAAAATAGTGACTGCAAACGCAGGAAAACGCCATGTATTTTAAATGGAACACTTCAACACCCGTGGTCAAGGGTTAAACATTTTTTCAAAAATCTGAAAAAATTACAGCCTTACTTTTTACGTATTTCGAACCGATTTAGGGGGCGGAAAGGGTAAAATTAATTTTTACCCTTAATAAAGACCACCCAAAGTTATACTAGTACTGCTACTTTTGCTGTTAAAAAAACAGTATTTCTCAACCGATTTTGATTTAATTTTTTTTGTTAGATTCAGTATCAAAAACAGTATTTTGGCACACATTTTCATAACTTAATTAATATTTTCAAGGCCCTCTATGTTAATTTTTCTTTGCCAAAAAAGACAAAAGTACATTAGGCATTTTTTTCTCAAATATAACTATACCACTGGATTCAGAATTATGAATTTGGAAAAAGTTGGTATTTTCATTAATTTTTTACGTAGAATGTAGACATTTTTTGAAATGGCAGCATGGTAAACGAAAACTAGGACTCAAACATATTGCATAGTGAAAATTCGAAACCGATAACCCGTTCTGGAGTTATAGCTTCTGGCAGTAATGTAAAATTGTCCTTAATAATTTGGATTGTTGGCAAAATAGTCTATGACAATACGGTCATTAAAATTTCTTGCCTACAATTTTTTTTAAATACGTTTGGTCACTGCTTCAGTTTCAATAAATCCTATTTTTAATTTTGTGCACTACAAAGCAGCAAATACGGCGATCTGGATGTCTCCGATTAACTATTTCTATTACTTCTCGTTCACTTCTATCATTACAACATAGAAAACGTATTAGGGTTCCTTAACCAAACTAATCTTTGTTCTAAAATTTAGGGTACCTACCACATAACTCTATGTATCGTTCTTTTTTTAATTTCTTGGGAAATTAAACCACAATATTTTTAAATTCTTTATTTCAACGTTTCGGTGTTTTCAAATTTTTTCTGTTGTGTCAGTTAGGGATAAAAATTAATTTCTACTTATTTTTTCTTGACAACGGTAGCTGGAACGCTACCGAAACGTTGAAATAAAGAATTTAAAAATATTGTGGTTTAATTTCACAAGAAATTAAAAAAAGAATGAATAATATACCACAAGGAACATACAGAAGATATCTATGTATTGTATTTTATTGTTAACTAAAACCTTGTTTCTTGTATTGTCCCACTGCTAATAACCCTTAGTGGTTGATGCAGTTTGATATTAAAATAAAAAAAAATATATTACTTCTCGTTCACTTCTGTCATTGTAACCACAAAAAAGAGTACAATTTCAACTTTTTCTTGAAAAGTTGAATAATTGAATATTTGGAACATTTAGTACTTACTATTTCATACAAATGTTATTGACTGACATAAATAAAATTTCAAAATCAAAGCTTACTTGCGACTCGTTGATTTCATTTTGTTAATAAATGAAATTATTAAGCACAATTTTACATCACTTTCAAACTTCAGAACGGGTTAAGTTATCGGCTTCGAATTTTCACTGTGCAATATGTTTAAGTCCTAGTTTTTGTTTACCATGTTACCATTTCTAAAAATTGTCTACATTCTACGTAAAAAATTTATGAAAATACCACTTTTTCCAAATTCATATTGTAATTACTTTGTCGTAAAATTTTTTTTATAAATTTTTGCTAGTTTACATTTGTGATGATTCTGAATCCAGTGTTATAGTTATATTTGAGAAAAAAAATGCCTAATGTACTTTTGTCGTTTTTGGAAAAAAAAATTACATAGAGGGCCTTGAAAATGGTAATTAAGCTATGAAATTTTTTTCCAAATTACTGTTTTTGATAATGAATCTAACAAAAAAAATTCAATCAAAATCAGTTGAGAAATGAGGTGCTTCCAAATAAAATGGATCACACTGTATATTATGCGATTTGACAAATTTTATGTAGATATAGTTAAAACGATATATATTTTTTAAAGAATAAAATACTTCCTGTATATATGTTGATGAAAAACATCGTGTCGTATAAAAGAAACTGCATATCACAAAATATTGAACTCTGAACTATCGTTAAAAGCTTCAACAATATAATCAATATAATATTACCGTGAATGATAACCTTTACATTTTTTTCTCCTCAATGCAAGGACTGAAGACTGAAAATATGGATTGGTCGTTATCAACTAAATTATTTAAAAATGTGAAAATACCGCCGGAACAGTTAAAGTCAACGGTTATCAGATATTTATTACATGACGTTTTTTCCATGAAATACCTATCTCGGTTGAAATAAGAAACTGGGTAATTTTTACGTTTTTTTTCTTGCAATCTGCTGAGTTTGATGTTTCTAACAGGTAAAGATTAGGTTTGCGTAAACATAATCTCTTGTTTATAAACACCAGGTGTTTGCAGTGCTGTACCCAGTACTGACAATCATTATTCAGATAATTGAAAACATAATTTAGGCCATATTTGAAAATAAACTCATTACTTTTACAGTTTTTAAAAAACAAAAATAACAATTTGAGCTTGTGCATCTTTTTAATTAGTTTTTTACGTTATTGTGTTATTGCTCCAAGCTTTTAAGTGAGCTCAAAGTTTTTTTAATAAAACAAATGTAATTTAAATCAAAAGCATTAAGAAGGATTTATATTGATAACCCCTTTGGCAATCCAGTAATATAGCAATGCCTTTTTATGTACGACTGTAGAAAAAAGTATGTGTGTTTTTCGGAGTGTAAAGTAATATTGTCGCTTTCAAAAGATCTTTCAACATCTTTCTCAAGCGACAATCTCTTACTTTACGCTCTAAACTGTTTAGGTACTACCTAGACAGTAAAAGTCCTATATCTAAGATTGATAAATGTCACTAAAACTGACGTTTAATGTCAATCGGAAAAAATATTTAAATCTACACTATACATTTCACAGTGCGCATCAGCGCGTTTCAAGAAAAAAATTCTAAACTGTGACAAAAGTAAAATTTTTGCTTCTAAACCCTTTTTATCAACAGTACAAATACAAGAGATTCTTTAAAGAGAAATTTATCCGATAAAAGAAAAGCTCGAGTGTTTTTGGCAAGATAAATTAACGACAGAACATATGGATGAACAACAAAAATAATTATCTTTATTAACTTGCGACTCATTGTCGTTGTGTAAAAGTGGCGTCCGCTTACTAGATATTGAGGAAGAGGAGTTTTTATCGATGTCAAAGTGACAATAACATTTTCAGGTATATATGACATTTTAACATTGGAGTTAATGTATAAACAGTAAAAACACAAGAGCTTTTTTTTATCGGATAAATTTTTCTTTGCATTGTGTAAAAGTGACATTTTAACATTGGAGTTAATTTATCATTAAAAAAAATCATGTCGATAGCTTACTTAGCTTAGCTTAGCGAAATAATATTGCGCTGAATGCATGAAAGAACATGTATTTTAAAAAAATCAAAATATCTATTCCTTTTAATAAAATAGATAATTATGGTTGGGTCTCATCTGGCTATGTGCTCAAAAAAACGACAAAATTTTGGGTGTTTTCTGCCTGGTAAAAATAAAGTTTGAGTACTGATGAAATTTCCGACGAACCGAACACCTTATCGCTATAACTTTCCAATCCGAACGTGGTAAACTAAGAGTGGCCCGACTATAGTTGAAAATAGTGTAAATAATTAAGTCTCCCAACGTTTCCCATCCATATATGTCGACGAAAATTATTACCAAACGTGTTTATTATATTTCATTAGATTGTTTTATTAAAAGTTAGAAGGCAAAAAGCGTTGGGGCCGGTAAAGATCTATTTTTACGCCTCGACATTTCATATCTTGAAATAAGAGCTTTAATTATCGCACCCAGCGGAGTGGCCGAAAGATATCCGACTCGCTAGCTGACAGACGGGTTCGAAAAAAAAATAATAATAAAAAAAAATGAAGAAATGCCACATGTGTGAAATACGGAGCGTGTGAAAGAGTTTACTTACATGAAAAGCGGTACAGCGATGCTTGTAATGATGCGCGCTGTTTTCTGTTCTTTGTTCAATTGTTAAACAGAGGCGGCGAAATTTAAAATTTTTTTGGGGGTTATTTATAAATAAGTGTAAAAAAATGGTTGAAACATTATAGAATAATGCTGCAACTTTTTAAAGCAAAAAACCTTGTTTTATTTAAAAAAAATATTTTTATAAAAATTTTTTCGTATAACCCATAGCTGCAGAGAAAAAAATTAACCATAATTTATAATTTTTTTAATAAATATAGTGCATTGATTCCCAAAGTGGTCCAGGTGGACCCCCAGGGGTCCACGGAAGCCCGACAGGGATTTACGCTTGCGTGGAAAAAAATGGGGGTCCACAACTCGTTAACGGGGGTCTATAAAAATGTATTAGGTGACCCGACTTGACTTCTCCTATGAATATAGAATATAGGGAGACAATAATATAGGCAGACAATATTATAAGAAGCTTGACTTCTCCCATGAATATAGGAAGACAATATTATAAGAAGCTCAGCAATTGTTTTTGTAAGAACTTGCATATTTCTTAAACTATCTGATTGCTGCTACATACCGAGGTACGCTGGTTGTCGAAAGGTGCATGTCTATCCAGATTCTATTTGCTTTTCGACTGTTTTAGAGTATCTGACCACTAAAGATCCTGTTTTAAAAGAAAACCTCATGAATTTCAAAGCCGACATTGCGTATTTGAAAGATTTGTTCAAAAAATTCAATGACCTCAACCTACAGTTACAAGGGGACAGCCTCAATTTGATAAAAACAAAGAGTGAAATTTTAGCTTTTCTTGGTAAACTTAAACTTATGAAGCAAAATATTGGTCGACGTGAATTTTCCCAGTTTCCAAATTTATCGCAGGTAGAATGCCTCGATGAAGATATTCAGACGTATGTTCAACATTTGATTGCCCTGTATGATGATTTTAAAATCAGATTTGAAGACATTCTGTCGATGGATATACCACCATGGATAATAAATCCATATGATGAAACTGAAGTGGAAAATGTGGTACTGCAAGACTCTTAGCACTAATGAGGAGCTCAAAGTAGCATTCAAAAGAGGGTATCAATCATTTTGGCTGCAGGCACAAACACCTGAAAAATATCCAGGACTGTGGGGAATTGTGCAAAAATTTCTCATAGCGTTTCCTTCGTCATATCTTGTCGAACGCAGTTTTAGTGCCGTAACAGACTTGTTGACAAAAAAACGGAGCAGATTAATTATTACAGAGCGAAGAGATTTACGGTTATACTTCACTAAACTCAAGCCAAATATTGATAATTTGCTTTCAATTCACCAAGTACATCCCTCCCATTAAAATTATAACTTTTATCTCAGATTACAATGGTAATCTGAGATAAAAGTTAACATCAAAACTAATAATGATTATTATTTTCAAAACAGTCGCAATATAATCAAAATTTGGATTATATTGCGACTGTTTTTAAAATAATAATCATTATTAGTTTTGATGTTAAATTTTGATTCTACTAAGACTGTTATAACAACATAATTAAAAGTGTAGTAATTTTTGTGTTTGAATAAATAGCTACAGAACAAGAAAATATTTATTTTTACTTTTAACCACTCCGAAGTGGGAGCTTATTGGTTTCTTGTACTGTGAGAATACAAAAAGTAAAGTAGGAATCCAACTGTTGGATGAAGACGCTTTTTAGACTGTCCTTGAAACTTAGCTTAAATGACAATACTCACAGCATAATCAAAGCAATATAAATTCTCACTTTTTTTTTCGAAAACTTTTAACTCATAGTTGATTGAAAAATAGCCACATCACAAATTTACATAGACATATACTTTTTTCGGGTTTTGGAAGTAAGTAAATGTAATAGCTGCAGGGGGTCCACCAGATCCAGCAAAATGTTTAAAGTGGTCTATGAGAAAAAAAAGTATGGGAACCTCTAATATAGTGGAATATTTCCCTCATGTGTAAAAAATCCCATGAGAGGAGTGAAATTATCGATTGATTACAGCGGTAACTGCACTGTAGAACCCGAAAGAGCACTTCGATTGTTTACGTATCCACGGTAATCCCATTGTGAATCCATGATAATTAAAAATAAAATCAGTTTGACAAGTAAACTCAGAAAATATTTTTAAAAATGTCGTTTCGGATGTGATTCATTGGGAAATATAGAAAATATAGTGATGGAAAGCGAATCAAACAACACCAAACACAACAGACAATACGTGTGTCGATAGCTTATGAGCTTTTGTGCCGAAAAAAAAAATTACATTGGATGAAACAACACAAATCAAATAGTTATGAAAAAATCGTATTTTTGGGTCTTTTTATTTTGTTTGTACCTAACATATCAATGCAAACTTTATTTATGAAACAGTGAAAAAACCACTAGTGTATTTGTCGCTGTAAAAGTTAAAGCTAACTTTTGTCGCTGTCAAAGTGACAATTGCACTGTGGCATATCCGATTTTTTATACATGAATTTAATTGTCTTGGAAAAATATGGTTGCATTATTTCGCTCACCCTATAGGTACTGACAAAAAACAACAAATTCTAGGAAAAGTTCTAAACGTAGTTATTTATCCGTTAAAAATTAAACATGACCTCCCTTAAAACTTCACTCAAACAGTGGAAAAAATCAAATAAAAATTATTATTATAAAGTGGCCTAAATCCCCAAACTCTATAAATTATTGATACTCCTCTGTTTTAGGTCGAAAGGAATGAGCGCGATTTAAATGGTTAAGCGCCTGTTTGCATTAGTCATACGGCACATTTAGATCGGTATTTTTTTTTTACAAACCACTCTGTGTGTTTATTTATGTGAAATTTAATTGCCACAATATGCTGCGTAACGTTACCTTTCATGGCAAAAAGGTATATTAAGATATGTACATCAAGTGGCTGGCCGTTGATAAAAACATTTCTCGGAATGTCAAGACTTATAAAAATCGATTAATGAGAACACACAGTTTATTTGTTAATACGTTTGAGATGAGAGATGAGCTAGAAACACAGACTGACACTAGCTTTAGACTCATTTCGTTACGATTATAGGTGGTTTTTTTTATTTTTAGGTCAAGGAGTCCAAGAAAAAGCCCATTAAATCATAATTTTGAGTGGAGGTCTTGCATTTTTTCTATAATTTACCTTGGAGAGTCTACAAACGAAATTTATATTTGACAAAATCACGCAAAAAAGTTCAAAAAACCATCCCATTATTTTTTATCCACCCTAATGTCATTTGGAGAAAAAATAATATGTATCATTTCGATGTAAGATTTGAAGCTCTACAATTTTTGTTTGAAACTTTTTTCCGTAATTCCAATGGTTTTTGCGTAATTTAAAAAAACACCTTATTTTTTTTTCAACCCCTTTCCGGGGATTAAAACATAGGCACACTTCAAAGTAAATTATATAAAATATTCAAGACTTCCAATCAAAATTATGATTTAATTGGCTATTGCAATAAAGCAGGAAATATATTTGCATCCTTTTTTATCGCGATAAAAACTCCTCTTCCTCAATATCTAGTAAGCGGACGTCACTTTTACACAATGACAATGAGTCGCAAGTTTGGTTACTTATAATTTCAATATTCTGTCGTTAATTTATCTTGCCAAAAAACACTCGAGCTTTTCTTTTATCAGATAAATTTCTCTTTAACTCAAAGTTTTGCCAATCACTAAATTTGCTCGAAATACTGACATTAGATAAAATCCTTATCCTGCCAGTTTTTCTCGTAAAATTAGTGATTGGCAAAACTGTTTCGTTGCAAGGAGAAATTTATCCGATAAAAAAAAGCTCTTGTGTTTTTACTGTTGATAAATTAACTCCAATGTTAAAATGTCATATACCTGGAAATGTTATTGTCACTTTGACATCGATAAAAAAGGTGCGTCCTTTTTTATCGCAATAAAAACTCCTCTTCCTCAATATCTAGTAAGCGGACGTCACTTTTACACAATGACAATGAGTCGCAAGTTAATAGATAAAGATAATTATTTTTGTTGTTCATCCATATATTCTGTCGTTAATTTATCTTGCCAAAAAACACTCGAGCTTTTCTTTCATCGGATAAATTTCTCTTCAACTCAAAATTTTTCCAATCACTAATTATACGAGAAAAATTGACATTAGATCATGTCAGTTTTTCTCGTATAATTAGTGATTGGCAAAACTGTTTCGTTGCAAAGAAAAATTTATCCGATAAAAAAAAGCTCTTGTGTTTTTACTGTTGATTATTTTATTCACTTGTCAAAATCAGACATTTTGGTGGTTTTAACCAATAGCAATACATTATTCTAGCCAATCGTTCGGTATTATACTGATAAAACTGCTTCTTCATCGATAATACCTTGTTTACATTGAAACGTCAAAATTTTACTTTGAATTTGTCATTATTGACAACTAAAAGTGCTTCGAAGTTTTTTGAAAAATGAGCACGAACCGATTCAGTGCCATCACCCAAGAGAATATTGAACATTTAATACAAAATTTTGAGTTGTCGAAAAAAATAATCTTCCCAAATACAACTCGCTCTTCAAATTTTATCACATAATTTTATATTTTTATCACTCGAACTTGTTTATTTGAGGCAACAACATTCAAACAAACCGAATTTAGATAAAATCCCTTGTCCTGACGGACTCGTGATTTTATCAATCGGTTTGTTTTCATATTTTTGCCAAATAAACACGTTCTCGTGGAAAAGAAAAATTTATCGATAAAATTTGAAGCACTCATGGTACCTTTGACAATATTCTCTATAAAATTTTTTAAACCAACAATTCTAAATTGATTCTAAAATAATAAACTGTGGTTTGACAGCTCTGTTTTTGTATAAAAGCACCAACTTATAGTCAACATTTTAAACGAAATAACGTGAGTAATAATGAATAATACTTTTTTGATCGTGACGTCACTAATTTACCTACAATATTTCTTTGTTCAATATACAAAAGTTTTGTAACAAAACCTTATATCAATATTACCGATCTCTTTAGTAACACTTGAACAATCATTTACGACAAAATCAAATATTATGCCATAATGAAGTATCTACCCACACATGTTTTAATAATTACTTGAAAAATTAGAAGCAATTCAGTATCCTAAGTAGGTACCTAAGTCTTTCGACAAAATAGTTGAGATATTGATCAGACTTTTATCAAAAAATTTAAGGAATTTAGTGAAAGCATATTTACCTTTCCTGGGTAGGTATGTACCATCATACCACGCCATTGAATCCATGTAATCAAACAACACTATGTTCATATAACAACATTTTCGGCTATATTATAAAATATAAATTATACCGAAATTTATATATTAATATTAAAACGTTCGCGACCTGTCATTGAGTCATACGCGCACACTACTAATTTTTGTTACTTCGAGTTCCGACTTGCCTGTAACAAACAATAGAACATCGAATACGTTGCTTGACAAAAAAAGTAACAAAATAAAAGGTATTTGGAAGCGATTATTTGATACTAAAAAAAGGTCTGGTCAAGGTCAACTAGGTACAATAATAGTTTTAAATATTATTATACCTATTAGGTATACGATTTGTATTATTTCAATTTTAATGATAGATGAAATGATGATGAAATTAATAAATTGTAATTTTCGACATAGGAATTAGTTTTGTTTCATTAAATTATAATTATTTCGGTTTCTGATACATCTTTGAAAAAACTTTATATTCAAATTATGTGCCAGAATACCACCTGTGTCCAAGCGATTACTGAGGAGATTTAATCATAAAATTCCTTTTTGGTCCTTTGTCGCAAAAACATCCAAACAATCTGTCATGCAACTAGGACACGTAAATCTTGGTATTATATCAATAAACTCCAGCTCTTTCGGGGGATCATTCTGTCTTGAAAAAAAAGATAGTAGGTACGTAACTTTCAAGTAAAAAATATTTATTTGCTCTCTTGAACGTTTTCATTATGTATAATCTTGTTAAAAGCAATTTTCTGGGTTATATTTAAAATAAATTTATTTTTTTACATTTAGTTGTCGCTCCTACGAATTTATTTAAAATACGAATCAATTAAAATTGATGTAAAAAGATTGATCCACTGTCAAATAAGTTAATTACGTTTCTAATTGATAGACATTCCATTCAATGCATTAAAGTAAAAATATTCATATGCCAGTAAAAATTAAGAGGATTTAGATCCTTTCATCAAAGCGATTTGGAACAAGATATTTATTTATAAATTACTACACTGCTGGTCGATAGATTTCTTTAAAATATTCACAGGCTTCGTTAATGTATTTGGAGATGTCGCCACAAGTACTTCAAAATTATTTTAATTCGAACAATGGGACAATAGAATTTGTATGAAATTTTTCGTCTTTATTGAATAGTGAAATATTCTATACTGAAAATAACTTAGAACTCACGAAGAAGTTTGCAACTTTGTCTTATATAGATTCAAAAACAAGGTTAAATACACACCAAACAATATTTTTATCAACCTTCAAGTGTACTGAACATAGCGGAATAATTAAATTAATCTTTTTTTTTGTTTCAGTCTTGTAAAGTGTGCAATAAAACTTTCGCCAACGTCTACCGTCTTCAAAGACACATGATTAGCCACGACGAAAGTGCAGTCCTAAGAAAATTCAAGTGCACGGAATGCGAAAAAGCGTTCAAATTCAAACACCACCTTAAGGTAAGCATTTCTAATAAGAATTTAATAATTTTTAACAAATGTGTCAACTGTTTGAGCAATTTGACATTGTTTTTCTTTATTTCCTAACGATTTCTTTTCTTTTTCTTTCAGGAACATATAAGAATTCATAGCGGCGAAAAACCATTCGAATGCGGCAACTGTGGAAAACGCTTTTCGCATTCCGGATCCTATTCTAGTCACATGACATCAAAGAAGTGTTTAGTTATGAATGTAAAATTGGGAAGAACTAGAGCACCCTCTAGTAATGCACTATTAGATAAGAATACTCAGCAAAATTTAAGGGGACCAAAGAGGCCCGCCATAAGTCCTATAAATAATAACCTAGCAACTAGTCCTAATCACAATTCTTACTTATCAATACTTCCTAAATATCCCGAAGCGGCAGTAGCTTTTTTACAAAATTCGGGAATTCCTCCTTGTTTTATAGGACCGCCTAGTCTGTTAAATGCTCATGCTATGACTTCCTACTCAATGCCGTCTTTGACGCACATTTTTGAACAGCTACAACAGCAGCATCAACACCAGCAACAGCAGCAGCAAAGCCAGAGCCCTATGAGACCATCTTACATCGATAACTGTGATAGTACTAGACAAACCGAAACGAATCCAAACTTCGAAAATTCCAGCAATCATTCTGACCACAACGAATGCGGCGATTTAATCATGGACGAAGACGGCGAAACTGACATCGAAACCAAACAAAATAGTGAAAATCAAACGAATACCGGAGATTTAGAAGCGGTTAAAAGAATATTAGAAACTGTGAACGCTACTGTTACCAAAGAACTGTTACAAGCAAACATGCAGAAAATGTCATCGGACACATCTAGCGAATGCCATAGTGTTGCTTCAGTTCAATCACCAAAATCAACGCCGAAATGTAGTAACTGTAATAAAATCTTGGATTCGCTGGAACAACATGAATGTGAAGATGTCAAAAGTGAAGGTTTAGCAGCGAAATTAGAAGGAGCTTTCACTACCAAATCAGATGACGTTCAAAACGGCAGCATCAGCGGCGAAGAACAAGATTATGAGCGAAATTACAACACAAACGATGAAATCGATTCTGAATCTTTTACCACCACCGATCACGTATCTGAAGATGGGAGGAAAGTGCGAGTTAGGTCTTTAATTTCCGATGAACAGCTCAAAGTACTCAAAGACCATTACAAAGTTAATCCAAGACCCAAGAGGGAAGACTTGGAAAAAATTGCTGCAAGGTTAAATTTTTCCGTTCGTGTAGTTCAAGTATGGTTCCAGAATACTAGAGCTAGAGATAGAAGAGAGGGAAAATTAATTCAAGTTCCTTACAGTCCGTTACCATCGTCTCCGAGATACAGCTTACCTTCTAAAACGCATATAAGTATGTCTCCAAGTCAATATATTTCCGAACAGCCTCTCGATCTTTCTATTAAAAGAGAAGTGTCAGCTGAATCGTCACCTTCTAGTTCCCCGAATAGACATTTGTCGGATACAAACGATGAGGTGGTTAATCTCAGTAGAAAAAATTCCAGGAGTCCCACTCCGTATTTACCTTTTTTAAATAATTACCAGAACTCTAATTCACCGGAACCTCGACGATCTCCATCACCTCTAGAATTTAATAGCAGCCGATTAGCTCAAATTTTAGCTCAACCAGCTCACAAACTGGGATTACCCGGTATGGGATTAGTTCCTATGGATCAATTAATGCAATTCAGAGGCACCGACCTTCCAAGTTTGTCCCAACTTCTTAGTAACAGAATTTCCAGTATGAGTCCAAATGGAAAAAGATCTTGGGCGGACGTAAGAGATGTGTCCAGTGATATAGCGGATGATGAACTTTCCAACGCTAGTAGAACCAAAATGTCGCAATACGTCTTAGGTAATCAGGATATGGAAGTGGAAGGACAATTTACTTGTAATCAATGTGATAAGGCTTTTTCCAAACAGAGTTCATTAGCGAGGCACAAATATGAGCATTCAGGTTAGCATAACTTATATTTTACTTTCATACAATTATTTAACCTTTATATTTTTTTGTTACAGGTCAACGTCCACACAAATGTGACCAATGCACCAAAGCGTTTAAACACAAACACCACCTTACAGAACACAAACGTCTCCACAGTGGAGAAAAACCCTTCCAATGTGGTAAATGTATGAAGAGGTTCTCTCACTCTGGTTCCTACAGTCAGCATATGAATCATCGATACTCCTACTGTAAACCATATAGAGAATAAATAGTTTTTATTAATGGAGTTTCCAGATAAGAATATTTTAGTATGCTCAGTACTGTTCGAATTTGTAAAGAGAGTCTAAAAGATCTTGAAAGAATGTCAAATTACAAAACTCTACTGTAGCAATGAATGATGATGATCATGGGCTGTGAGACGAAACTGCTTAAATTAAGTGAGAATTTAAAAAAATTCAAAATATGATAGCTGGACTATCATCGGTTTTAAATTTTTGTATATATTTCTTTTAACTTAATATTATGCCAATAAGTTTTTAATTTCACCGTACTATCTGTGTTTACATATTCTATCTTTATTTTTTTCAATGTAAAATCAATGGGAGTGAGATGTTATCAGTGGTTGATTGGTATATTAAAAAACGCAATTCATGGGAAAACAATAAGAACAATATAATAAATATAAATTCATAACTTTTAAAATAAACAGATACAAACAAATCAACAATTTTGTTAGCCAATGAATTTTGTAGATCTACAATGTATATTAATTTATTTTATTGGATCTTGGCTAGTGTTATTTCCTATAATTATTTTGAATCTCAAAATTATATTTTCAGAAAAAATGTTGTGTAACTCATGAGGACATTGGATTATTTTAAAGCCTTTATTAAAAGTAGTAGAAACAGTAATAAAAACAAATAGGTATAAATAATGTCAACATTAGTTTTGCATGTTTACTACTTGTCCTCGTATAGGGACCATAATTGCATTTTCCACAGTTGTAATTAAATTTTAGAAATAATCATAACCATAAAAATAAGGATGGTTTCTTGTGTGCAAAAAGATGTTCGCCATTAGTGCTAAATATTAATTTTCATCAAGAATTTAATAGAACTAGCATAATATCCAATAAAATATAAAAAAAACTAATGCATCCGAAAATAATCAGCCTGAGATCATCATCGATTTAAATAATTGTGGTGCCACTCGTTAATATTAAGCTTTTATTTTCCTGACTCTTTCGTTTGGATTTATTTAAATGAATCTGTAACCCTTCTGTAACTTGTAAATAGCTTGTCTGGTACCTGTACAACAATACTCGTAGTATACAGTGGAACAGTGCCAGTTAAAATCCAGGTCTTCCACCACTTTAATTAGTTAGTGGTGTAGCAGGCAGTGGGGCACCAAGGCAATTGTTATAAGGAAAAAAACTTAGTCATTATGTGCAATTGAACAAAATGAGTTACCGTATTTAGTAGTGTATGATATTAAAAGATTTTGTGATTGGAAGATTTCAGATATTATTTTTTTAATATTGCCATAAAATGTAGATATTGTAAGATAATTATATATTTGCTTTATTCAAAGTGCCATATACCGGAGAAATAAATGTATAGCCTAAATGTAGATATATTTGGGTTTCGATACATCGATTATGTAAGTGTGGCAAAACTTGCCTGTAGCTTAGGTTGGGTTAGGAAAATTTGTAATTAACTCGAAATAATTAATAGGTACTATTATTTATTGTGTTATGCTCCAATAATTATTCTCATGCTTACACATATTCAGTACGGCAAATTGTCGCTTGAAAAGTGAACTTATTTGATATTACAATAATCAACGCAATGCAAAGTAAAATATCTATTTTCTGTCGACGGAAATATGAATCTCTTTTTTTCAATTACTTACTCAAATTTTTTGATTTTGTGTCAGGTTTTCCTAACCCCTTTAGTTTTTATAATAAATAAATGTAAACAGTACAATAAGAGGCAAAGCAGCCTTTGCATCGAGGTGTTACATGACAATACGTAGAAAGCTCATAGTTTTCAACAATACAATGAATAAAATGGTGCAAGTCGTTACTTTTATAAGCATTTATTTAAAATATTTACTAGGAATTGTGAGTTGACGGTGTATTTGTTACCAATCAGATGTTTTAGAAATATGTTTAAATTTAAGTCGAAGGCGCTTTTGAAAATTTACTTTTATATGTTGTTTTTATTTTGTATATATTTATTTTAATTGTTTTTATTTTTCTTTTTTTAGTTATGTGCAATGTGATTGGAAGTTCAAATGTTTCTATTATTGGTTAATTATTTTGATCCAGAATCATTCAATGATTCTACTATGATTTTAAATAATATCCATAGGTATTTCAATCCTATTGATTAACTATATAACTTTAAACTATATTTATTCCAAAAAATTAAGTTATTAACTTCCATTTGCCGCAATGTTCCAACAGAATTTATATAGGAACCACTATATTATTTCGACATCGTCATAAATGTACCGAAGAAATAGTTGCTAATTGTTTCGAGAAAACTTTTCTGTGCAAATTATTTGTTAAAATTAATGGTAAATCTAAAGTCACTGCAAACAATGACAATAATTTTTTATACAAGTAACTTAATATGTTTTCTTTATTGCCAAGTTTTGTTTGAACTTCTGTAATTTGATATAATATTTTTTTAGCATGTGTTACTTAGTACATAAACAAATTTTTAAACAATAAGTGGTTTTCAAAAGATGCCATTATAGTATTTGAGTCATTCCAAATTTCGTACCTTGATGTATGATTTCCAGTGTGCAGGTTTCTATACATTGTAAGATTTTGACAATAACGTAGCTATTTGATATAAACTTATTTAGTAACGCTGTTAAATGAAAAAAAGTAGCATTTATTATAGAAATCTCAAAAGGTATGTGAGAATTGGAGATGTAAGAAAAATTATATTATATATATACGATTTATATATTAATGCATAAAAAGTTTTAATAATTCTTAAGATACTCTATGAATTTCTGTGTATAGGTACATTATGTAAATAGTAAATGTTTTCTCCTTCATCGTCTGAAAGTACTTTTTCCTTTTTCAGACATTGGAGTGTGTCCTCGTATATATATATAAAGTTTATCTATATTTAAATTTAATAATATCTTTTTATTTTTATATTAATATTCAGCTTCAGATGAAAATTTTAGTCATTTGTGTGCAAATTATCATTTGCCAACCTTGTTGTGTGTAGTTTTTTTTTTGTTAATATATTTTTTATACATTGGCTAGTTTTACCAAAGAATCTGTAATATATTTAGCCATATACATAGTTTAATGTTCGATTTTGTTTATTTTTATCAGTTTTTTATGTTTATATAAATGGTCTTGTAAAAATGGTGATTATAACGAATGTCTGTGTAAATTCTATTAAAAAGTTGAAAAATGTATTTTACTCAACCTGAATAAACTACCTACTGAATAATTTTTTTATTTTCATTTAACCCTATCTTTCAAGATGTCATATCAGGAAGACATAAAAGCAGATAGGTACCTCTACTATGTCTATACCTATTTACTCTCCTCTTATCTAAAGCGTGAGAGCAATGCATAAACTTAATTATAATGATAAATATATAATATAATACATAATATATATTCATTTTTATAATAAAAAGCTCCTAATTGTTTCATACGACAATAGGTATATTGGATAATTAAAAAGTATGATACAACCTTTACATGTAAAGTTGAAGGAATAAATACCGCATAAATTTTAATGAACCTATTGACTAGATACCAAAACACAACAGGATTTGCCAAAAATATACAGGGTTTCTCACTACTTTTGTCAGTCCTATGGCTCTAAACAAAAGCGTAATAAATAATTTGTGGACTAAACATGGCAAGACTGTAAGCTGCGCCACCTATTGCAGAGCGGTTGGTTTTCTAAATCCAACCCATTACAAATATGGAAACATTCTTTTTTTTAAATTTTAGTGGTATGGCTTCGATATAACAGATGGCAGAGTAGTACTTTTTATTCCAAAAAATATTTAAAAACAATTTATTCACATGTAGTAAGGCTTATCTTGTTTCAAAAATGAGGCACCTGCAAAAATTATAGTGTAGGTATCTATTGCGCTCGGTGAATTAATAATGTTAAATTCTTTTGTTTAGAATTAGTTTTTGTAATTTTCCATTTTTTGAAATCTTACTTTTATTTTCTGAAATGACACCAATAAACAGGTAAATAAAAATAAAATCTTAGACAAGAGTAATAATTTATTTTTATATAAACAATATTTTACATTCACAAAAAAAGGTGCATAATAATAAACATTTATAAAATTAAACTTAAAATATTTTAACGCAAATGCAAATAGACGCGTTGTATAAGAAATAACATATTTATCTATGTTAATGTTAAACACAGTGGAAAATAAATAATTGCTAGTATACAGGGAAGTCTCGTTTGAGAAAACGTTTTGTTTTTGCTCAGACAGGTTAGTTTCAGGGAATAATCAAACAAAAACAAATAATGGTTCTTTTCATGCAAAGGCATAGCAGAAATATAAAACAAAACTTTGTCTCTAATAAAAGTAAGTATAATAATTGTTTATAATCAAAATATTTTCCATTTTCTACATTACAAATGATAAAATATATATACCCTATATAAGGCGGACATAAAAAAGATATATTAATAGATTTTAGATAGAAAATAATAAATTTTTCTCAACTGCATAGGAAATTTCCTGAAGGACTACCTATAACCAGTTGATTATTGTAAGATTATACTTATCAGCTTCCAGTATTTTATATTTCACAGTTAAGTGAGAAGAAATGGCAAGAATTCGTTAATTTAAAATACAAAAAGTTGTAGCATGAAATTTACCAATTATGGTCACATCTAATAGACTTTTTTAATAGAACACACACCTTAGTGAGCAAAAAAGTCTAATTTTAATGTTACACGGATATTTCAACTTAAGTAATTGAAACTGGTTTTTAGTAGTACGAAAATATCAAGTTTACAGTCTATTTTTATGTACGAGGGAGTAATAAAACCTAATTTCTAATGAAGTATTAGGTTATTTTCAATGAGTACCAGGGCCGCGCCTAGCTTTAAATGTGCCCCTGGGCAAGGAACAAAAAGGGGCCTCCCCTAAAAATATATACTCTATTTTTTTGTATAGTTCTGTATTCCCCTGTGGTGATGCGAAATAAATATTAAATAATGAAAATAAAGGAAACATGAAGGTATGTTGCAGATTAAGATTAAGAATGTAGAAAAACTAAAAATTCTAATACTAAATATTTAAATGTTGAAAAATGAAGTGTCTAGGCGGCGCCCCAAGGTACTTAGCGCCCATGGACATTGCCCATCCTGTCCTTATGGACGAAGCGGGAAGGATGAGTACCAATTCGCCATCTTCTTTCTCAGAGCTGTATAATAGCATTGTCGACTTATACAATGATAATAGTAATGGATAATGCAAGACTTGAGACTTTTAGAAAAATTGCCCACAACTCATATTTATCACTGCAACAGAACTAACATTCAGTCAATTTCAAGTGTTGATCAAGATGCAGAGACATTTTATTGACTTTGTATAGTTAGGGTTTTCTTTACCCAAGGAACTTTTACAAGTTCAAATAAAATTTGAAACTCGAGCAATATAATCAACTGATTTAAGATAACCTTCTAAATATTTCGGACCATATTTTTCATTTATTTGGTATCGTGGTCATTATATGAACTCAAAAACTAAATAAAAAACTTTTTCTACCCAAAATCTATAGTCTAATACATTTTTTTTCAAAACAACTTATAAAATAAATAAAATACAAAGTATATAAATTAATAGAAACCACCATATAGTTATTTAAATATATGGTTCAGACCAATATTTCATGGTACTGGTACTATGTCGATCGAACAAATTGTTAGCCTTAACTTTCGATCGAAGTTTAACATCTTTAGGTTTCAGAATACTCTTGTGGTTACTGAGCATTCTGGATGGTGTTAGTAAAGATTTGGTACTCAGACCAGTACATTCCAAAAAGTGTTCGTAAGTTGGTTCGTTCGGTCTTTTGAAAGATTTTTTATCGACCTCAGTTTCTCCTTGAGCTTTCTGCAGTTCCAGCTGCTTCTTTAGTAGTTCTACGGAATTTCTGTTTAAAACTGGAGTGGTGACTCGAATAAGATCTACTCTGGTGGAGTTAGTATCTTCGTTGGTGTTTTTAATTTCTTCAACGGTATATTCTTCGATTTCGCAATCGTCTAGCTTAAACTCTTCAAAATTTTGACTCAAATCGAACTTTTCAAAATTGGGAGTTTTTGGTTCTTCGACTACAAGCGGCGCCTGCACCGATGCCGGCGTGTGTTTGTCCAAGTTTTGGATACTTTCAAAACTAGAAAACATTGTTTTGTTTGATTTAATTTTGTCAGGACTGTGTTTAATTTCATGCAATACTTGGTGATTGTTGAAACTGTTAATAAGACTAGATACAGATGAGCCGATAGCGATAGGTTTCCGTATAGGTTCGTTTCTTATTGTTTTAAGTTTTAAAACTTGTGTATTGTTCCTCATGTAATTATCCTGACTGATTCTGTCTTCTTTTTCTCTTTCTTCATCTTCGGATTCGGGTATTAAAATTTCCGATACTTGTGGTAACTTTGGAATTTCAATTTCTACTTTCTTTTTAGGTGAAGTAGATTCGGATTTTATTGGAGTTTGTTTGGCGAGTTGAATATTCATTTTTTCTACACATTTTTTGACTATTAAATTTTCTGGGTTATTTTCCACTTTCTTAGGGGTGTCGTTGCCATTTATTTTATTAAGAACATCAAGAGATGATGGTGCATTTATTTCAGCTACGACATTAATTTTTTTAAAAGACGCCACAGTGTTATTTTGAGGTAAATTTAGTTCCGAAATGGAACAATAATCAGGCTCGCAACTGTCACTCATTTCAGAAGGAGATGGGGGCGTTTTAGGAACATTTTGCAGCTTATATTTAGATACCAAATTTACAGGTTTTGGAGGTAAAGCAGGGGGAGCCCTTAAAATTTTACTTTTTTTAACCAATCTACTTTCACCTTCAATACTTTTAGATGTATCTTCCATATCTACGTAGTAATGACTATTTGGATCTTTAACCAGTATTTTATTTTGATTGATTTCTTCAGTTGAGCTGAACGTTTCGTTACATTTACTTAAAATTTGCTCATAATCATTACTGTAGATACTTTGAGGGGTTTCATAGAAGTTTGGTGATTTTTGAATAGGCGTTTCGTAATAATCATGATCAGTATCTTCGTTTTCTTTTAAATTTGCTTGGGTTAATTCAGTTTCTTTAATATCTTCTTTGTTTTCTTCGTCGCTGAATTTTACTCGTTTATTTTTTATCGGTTTCCTTTCAATATTCGGAGTTTTCGGTGGGGAGTTCAACGTATCGTTAATATTTTGTAACAAAATTTGATTCATGCATTCCAACACTGGATTATTTCTGTAGATATCCCTTTGCTCGTCGTCTTCTTGATCACTAGCACTTGCATACCAATTGTCGTTAGTTTCTTCACCGCTTTCAAACACTGGTATGCATTCTGTAATTTTAGACGCTTTCTTTTCTTCTTCATCCTTATCAATTTCTTCATTATCATCTTCTAATATTTCACAATGTTCTTCGTTGTTGGCGATGGAAAATATTTGTTTATTAACAGTTTCGGAGGATAATGAATCTAAATGGTCGTAATCGTTACTAGTGTTATCATCGTTAGATACAGGACTGTTATTATCATTCCTTAGTTTTAAAACTTCAAAGTAAGTCCCAATGCTTTTTCTATGAGGAATTTTTTTCGATCTTCGTCCTAAGGAATCTTTATTGGGGTTCTTCTGATAAATATTCTTCTCTGATTTTGGATTATCTTCATAGGAACTCTCCGATTTATTATAATCTTTTTCAGACTGCGTAGCATAATCTTTTTCGGACTGCGTAGCATAAGCTTCACAGCTACTGTCTAAAGATTCGAAATTTGACGATTGGTACTCTTGACAGTCTGTAAGAACGTACTCGGTACTGCTGTCTAGGCTTTCTTGAATCGGACTGGAGCTGTAATACTGTTTACAGCTTTTACAATACTGATTGGACAATAATTTTTTTATGTCGCTAGTTTGTTTCTTAATGACTGTATCTTTATCGATCAACTGACGGCTTATGAATTTCTGTTCTTGTCGTAAACGTGCTTCGAATATTAAAAGTGCTCTTAGGACTCTGGCCAGTTGGTCGTCTCTTAAGGCTTTTTCGGTACGAAATTTAAGTTCTTTTTCTTGAAGTCTACGCGTGTATTCTGTGACAAGTTGTCTGCATCTTCTCGTTTGGAGTTTTAGAGATTTTTGAACTATTTCTAATTCGCCCCTGATGGATGCCACTTCTGCTTCGGTGTATGTAACCTGGAACAAAATAAAATATAAATTAATGTGACATTAACCATGGAGGACTGTATGAGGAGATCGGGAGTCCATGTATTCCAATTTCTGGACATGGTAAAGGGCGGTAGAGGTTAGGAAACATAAATTATATGATATAAAACCATATGTGAAACTTAATTACAGTTGTACTTCAAACAGGGCTGAGTTTATGTCATATTTGTGTTTACTATTTGACTACTGTCACTGTTTTTGGACGGTATTGACGAAAAAAAGATTTTGAGGGCAGGTTTTGTTACTTTTTCCGTTTGAGTTCGATCTTCTTATCTAGTCTCTTTGTTGTTAACAATAAAAAAATACAGCGTTAGCAGACTAATAGAAAATATTGAAATCAACAAACATTTGGATGAAATATTGTTTTCCTACGATCACTACCCAAAGTAGACTTTTGCACACTCAAATC
>CAJUYI010001806.1:0-15710 GCA_910591695.1 Galerucella pusilla
TTTATGATGACTGAGAAATCAGAATCAGAAAAATATTGGAAATGATATAAAGAAGATCAAATAATATTATCCCAATCATATTAACTTGAAGCTGCAAAAGTTAAACAGTTGATTGGCTCCATGTTAAATTTGTTTCAATAGGTATTACTGAAGGAAAAAAGAGCACTATGTTTACGCTGTAGCTAGTTTCCAGCGAGTAAATTTATAGCGAAGCACCATAACAAGATAGAGGTAATTTATGTACATCGAGATAAAATAATATTAACCTTAGCAGAAAGTGTAATACAATGATTATAATCTTGGATATCTAGGATTTTTTGTGAACATGAATTAATTGCAAACCGCACAAAACTAACTTCTGAACATAATTTGTAAGGAAAACAAATTACACTTTAGTTTTTTATTATGGAGGATCAAACATTTTTAATATTTAATCTATATACAGTGTCTCGATTTCAAAGCTTACAATGGAATATACAGTGTGGAAACCACTCATGGAATAAAATTCATTATTTTAGGAATTTATAAAAAATGCCGAGACACGTCAACTTTTGAATTAAGTTGTGCGTTATCTGAACGTAAATATAAATGTACAGGGTGATTCACGCAAGTATGCCATGTGTGATTTTTTGGGGTGACATTCACTGAGACCTAAAAGATCTATTGCGTGCCATAGACGGTGTTGTTTTTTTTAATGAAACACCCTGTATATATGCAGTATATTTTTGAAATCCTCTTAATGAGCCGATTCCAAGAAAATGAATAATGTATGGTCAATTATGAATTATACAGGGTGAAATTTTTATTTTTACAATTATTAAACACCATAAAATACCTGATGTATTTGATTTTAATACATTGAAATAAATGCCCAAACCGTTCTCCACCTAGTTGTTGGCAATAGCACAGTCTCCTATAAAACTCCTTCATAACTTTGCTTAAAGTTTGAGGTGAAATATTCCGTATTTCTGTAGTTATCCTGTCTTTGAGGTCTACAATGCTAGTTGGTTGTGTTGCATACACTTTGTTCTTGAGATAACCCCACAGAAAAAAATCTAAAGGCGTAAGGTCTAGCGATCTAGCTGGCCACTCAATAGTACCTCTAAATAAGTTCTTACCATTAGGGCATTATGGGTTGTTGCCCCGTCTTGCTGGAACCAAACATTTTCGTTCGGTAAGCTAGGATCTATTGCGTTGGGATATAAGTTTGCCAACGCAGGAATAACTTCATTTCTAAGCGTTTTTGAATGATTTTCAGCTGTCAAATTTCCATCTATAAATATAGGACCAATAATATGGTCCCCTATCATACCGGCCCAAACGTTCACCCTTTGATGGTACTGAGTATGTGTCTCACGCATCCAATTAGGATTCTTTGCTGACCAATATCTACAGTTCTGTCGGTTTACCTCTCCATTCAATGTCAATGTTGAATCGTCAGAAAAAAGAATGGTACCAAGAGCTATCTCATTTCTGTTCAGCTTATTCATCAATCTTTCGCAGAAATCTATTTTACGATCTGGATCGTCTTCTGTTAACTCCTGCACAAAAGTTAATTTGTAGGGATGGAGTGTTTCATTATGAAGACATCTTAGAGCAGTTGTATGACTAACATTATTTTCACGGGCAATTTGACGTGTACTTGAAGTTGGATTCTCTTCGACACTTAACAAAATATCCACTTTCACATCATCTTCAACGAAGTGTGGTTTTCTTTTCAATGGTTTGACATGTCCAAGTTCTCTGAATTGTGCATGAATTTTAGACACAGTACCTTGTGAAATATTAGGCAATGCGGGATACCTGTGATTAAATAAGTTTGCCACTTCAACTTGACTTCTGCAGTTATCCCCGTACCCGATCATCATTAAAATCTCAATTCGGTGAGTCTCAGTTAAATATTTCATTGTTATGTCGACAAGGAAAGGGAGTTTAACAAAGATTTTACTTTTTCAGTATAAACTGTCAACACATCAACAACTGACAGAATAGAAAACAATCCACAATATTCACTGATTTAAAACAATTTAGATTATTTACCGATTTTGTCTAATTATTGGCGTTTTTAGGCAATTTTTAGGTATTTATGATAAAATTCATGGGCGTAGCAGGTTTTGTTTAATATACAAATACGTCTAACAATTAGTTAGTTTAGATTTTTGATATATCCATATTTAGCCAATTTAAAAAAGTACCAATATTTCCAGTGTAAGAAATTATTTATTTTAAAATTTCACCCTGTATAATTCATAATTGACCATACATTATTTAGTTTGTTGGAATCGGTTCAATAAGAGGATTTGAAAAATAAGCAAGTATACAGGGTGTTTCATTAAAAAAAACAACACCGACTATGGCATACTTGCGTGAATCACCCTGTATATTTACATTTATATTTACATAACGCACAACTCAATTCAAAAGTTGACGTGTTCCGGCATTTTTTATAATTTTCTAAAACAATGACATAGAGAATTTTATTCCATAAGTGGTTTCCACACTGTATAATGTAAACGATTGTATTTAAAAAAGATCGACACTGAAGATAATTTTACAAAGAAATATCAGGTGAGTCTGGTGACTTAGGTGGCCACTCAACCAGTTTCATCCTTTCAATCCAATTATTTGAATAACTATTGTCCAACCAGTTTCTATAACTGCTACTTCATAATGAAGCGGTACTCGTCTTATTGAAAGTGCAATAACTCTGCATCTGGAGCTGAATTGTCATCGTTGCTCTGTAGGTTTTCTAGCCTATGACGAGTTGAGGGTTTGATAGTGTTTGCCAGTATATCGAGGTACATTTCACCATTTAAATTTTCTGGTATAAACAAGAAGCTAAACAGAATCTTCTGTGATCCTTATGTTATGTGGACCATTTCAGAAGGTGCTCAATAAGGGTAGACTAGGAGGGAGGTGCCGGTAGGTAGCAACATTAACTATTCGCCAGCAAGTAGCAAATCAGTTTTTCACCAACATCTTCATAAACATAACCGAAATTGAAGAATGTATGTTAGTTTTTGAAATTTATAGGTATTCTCAAAAATTAGTTTTACAATCTGGTGGAGTGAAGTTGCCCTGTGTAATTAAGAATATTTGTAATGCAAACTCGTATACGATTGGCAAGTCATGAGCACGTAGAATAACGAAAATAGGCACGCCCGAAACAAATATTGGAAATGTGATTATTAAAAAAAATATAACTGCAAAAGAACAGCCGTCGAAGACATTTTAATGAGACCGTCAAAAGTTTGCCAGAACGTATTAAAAAAGTTTTATGCCGTTTATTTGGGTAGTGTGCTCCCAGCATCAATGATTAGACTCAGTCGCAGAAATATACCGACGTTAAATCACAAAGGAAAAAAATGTTTTGTACCACTAGCATTTTGTCTTCTGATATATAAAAATGCAAAAACCTACGAAGGCCGACAAAGTAGGTAGGATTGTAGCAGGAACACTACCAGCCGTCCGAGATGTCTAGCAAAATTATGGATTACCTGAGCACTGTTCAAATCCACATCGCAGAAAAACATTATATTTGCAAATTTAGCTCAATTATTAATTTTTTCCTATTCTTTTGGGAATCAAACCACAATAATTTTTTTTATTTATTATTTCGACGTTTCGGTAGCGTTCCAGCTACCGTTGTCAAGATTAACTAGGTAGTAATAAAATTGATAATAATCGCTGGACTAAAAATTCTAGGACCCAGTGACATCTACGGCCTAACGACTTCGACAATTGCGGAACTAGCCAAACGTTACACCCATGCTCAATCCCTTAAGAGATGGGATGGAATCAAAGGATGCAGTCTTGCCAGGATCACCCTGGGCGACCCTGGAAAGCTGGCGCCGAAGAAATATTTGGCGATGACCAGGAAAAACCTACGTTTAACAGTAGGATTTCTGACTGGTCACTGTCAACTAAGGAAACACCTCCATACTATGGGGTTAGTGGACACACCTCTATGCAGGATGTGGACACAGGACACAGGAAGGAAGATGAAACTGTCAGGCATGTCTTATGCGAGTGTCCGGAGTTATCGTCAATAAGAGAGTGTGTGTTCGGTGAGTCTTGGCCTACACCTGCCGATATAAAGGAGATGTCTCCTAGTGACCTGTCCACCTTCCTGAGAAGGACAGGATGGACAATGACCTAGGAGGACAACTCCTCGGGAGGATGTACAATGGGTCACATGTGGCCTAAGTGCTGTGAGCCTACACACTCACCCTCCCCACTCTACAGATACAGAACTAGGTAGTAATAAAATTAATAAAATAATTTTTGGTCCCTATCTGACACAACGAAAAATTATGACAACTAGACAATCAATAATATTTTGAAATTTAAGACTACAAAACTTAGTTGTCAAATTTTATTAAGGTCCATTCATCGTAGATCACACCTCTGGTAAAATGTGGAATAAAATATTTTATTTTATGACATTCTAACGATATGATAGTCTACTAGAAATGGAATCCAGTGAAGTGCACCTTCCAGGAACGGTTTTTATTGGGATAGCGCTTTTTTTCGCTTATTTTGGAAATATTGTTAATAAAACGCGTTTGTTGTTACTTTTTTGTGTATGATCATTTTTGTTTTCAAAACATGTATAACTCAGTTTGGTGATTTTGTGTATTGAAGTGTGTATCGATTAACAACTATTCCAATGATAAATCATAAGAAAACCTGGATAAAAACTTATGATGCTATCCTGATAACGCAGGTAATTGATTATTGGAAATTTCTCTTTCTTGACATTGGTAACCAAATTTGACTACATTCGGCTGAAATACTAGCTACACATTTATCTGCATTTAGTTGTATTAAAGCACTTTCTTTGATTTTCCGTCTTTTATTATTGGGCTCTTTCAATATTATTTTTGTCGAATCCCATTGAATTTTATGCCCCTCTTCCCAAGCATGTTTACAAATACCTGACTTAAAGAACTCCCTATCTTTGATGTATTTTTTATGTTCACTTATTCGGTTTGATTCCCAAAAGAATAGGAAAAAAGAATAAGTAATGCCACAAGGAAATTACAGAAGTCAATTAAAAATTCTGTGAAGCGCTATAATAGTGTTATACTATTAGAAGCCACGTGAAGTTTGCCAACTATTGCGAGGAATCAAAATCGGTCTTGTTTATCCATGTCGCCTCTTAACTACCGTTTCATGTCATTGGCCTTAAAAACGAACATCGCCGATCGTTATTGTTTCATTCTTACTACATGCAGATGCAGCTTCAAGTAGTTTCTTCTCACATGAAACGGACTCTTTGACAACTGTATTGCTTGTTTCCTCAAATGGACATAATTCAAAAATAAAATGTAATGATTTGTCGATTGAAAAGCGTTCGTGTGCTGGAAAGACTTATTTTACTCATGATTTATTCAATACAATTTGTCATTTATAAATTTAAAAAAAGCAAAAGTCAAATTATCGAGAACATTTTATAATTACAAACCGGTGGAATATGCTACTGCAAATGTCACAAATTCCTGCGTTGATTTCTCTATTTCAATCTGAAATTGAACGCGTCAGAGATAATTTGTGGAAATGTAGATACACATGATTGTATGCATGATTAATTATCGACTTTTTCCAGCACAATGATGGAGTTATTACCCATTTTAACACTGGAGATGAAGATAAACCATGAAAGTTACAAACAAAATGAACGTTTCATTAAAAAGCACCAAAATGTGAATTTGAAATACATATTGGAGGTATTTTGAGACAATATGGGGTACTTCGAGATATTTTCAAGGTACTGTCAGGTAATTATAGGGAACTGTGGAGGCAATATTCAAAAAACAAAAAAATATAATTTAGAATGAAATAAAACAATTCAATTTGTTTTAATCTACATTATATTTGAGCTCATGTTCAACTTAAAGTTGTGACGCGAAATACCTTCACTCGTTTGAGAAAGTTACTGTGTCAGCGAAACGCGTCACACTCTAAGTTGAACATAAGGTCAAATATAATGTAGATTTAAACAAATTGAATTGTTTTATTCCATCGTTTAGTATGGGTTTTCATCAAGTAAAAGCCTCATCAATTCAAATATAATTTAAAATATAAACACCAAATTATTAATGTAATTTATTGGCAGAAGTGCCTCACAACAACCGTATCTAGTACAGATGAAGAAATCAAAAAAATTACACGAGTCAATTAAACTACCTTTCTTGTTCATTTGCCAGTTAGACCAGTGAACGAAGGTGTCAACATGGGCAACTGGTCCAGCAAGAGCAATTTTTTTTTAATTTGCAGATTATGGTAGGCACATTAAATTCCCAAAGTGTCAGGTACCTGACCATTGTGGAAGGGTGGGAAAATGACTCTGAAATTCCAGAAAATCCGTTTTTCCGCGATATCTGCCGAGATTTGACCACTGGAGAATTTTTTAATGAATCAAAGTGTTGGTGAAAGAAGGGATCTGTGGCTACTATTGCGTGTTTTTATCCACTCAACTTGTGCTCCTGGGTCATTGGAAAACCAGGCCAAAATTCGTCTTTGCTAGATTTTTTAATGCTTCCATGGATTTAGTCATATTATTTTTGTTAAGAGTTATTTCAGCCAATCCTATTGGATAATGGTTCTTTGGGGGTACTTCATTTATTCAGAAGCAATGCTACCAATAATTTGCCCGTATTTTTTTTAATAATGTGTTTTCCAAGAGGTGATTTTTGTGGATTTCTGGAGTTTTCCCGAGCGCTCTGTTTTATCGAGAATTGCTCGATGATTAACTGTCAAACCCGCTTATGATTGATATTGGGAAAAAGGTTAGAATATCCTCTTGCCGATGGTATAATTTTTTTTGGCCCAGACCTCTGGGTTTTCAAGAAAATCGGGGAAATTTTCAGTTTTCTGAGTGAAGACAGCTATTCTTCTGAGTTTTTTCGAGCAGTTTTTTCTCTTTACAGTAAAATTCTTCCCAGTCAAGCATCATACCCGATGAAATGTCACATTCTAAACTTTTCTTTGATATGTGTATCAAGTATTTTATTTGATGCATTAAAAAGAAATTTGCGTCTAAATTTGTTGTAATGGATGCCTCATTTTATTCTCGCACGCCGCCACGCCACCCATCTATAGTGTGGTCGACGGCGTCTGCTATAGTGCGTGTACACGTGGATGCTTTCTGCTGCATTGTTTGTCAACAACTGACAATTTTACATGTGAACACTATCTCTTCCGTGATTTTTCAAGAATAAATTAGTAGTATTCCAGTGTAAAAAGTGAAATTCAAGTCATTATTAATTTTATTGTTATTATTAAATAATATATTTTGAAATTTTTATTGACAAAAAAGACAGGGAGATATTGAAAATTTTTGAGCTTCTTTTTTTTGGAGCACACGGTGAGGTTTCATTTTTTAAATTAAGATCATTAATTTGTGGGTGAAATGACGCAGAGGATTCTAGTACGCCCGTGTGTTTTATTTGTGATCAAGCTCTGACTGAAGACGTTACAACGGTTACCCGAGGAATAGAAACGACAGTTTTTAAGTTTCAGAAAACTGCGATCTTTTCAACCACCATTTTTGCAAAAAATGTTGGTGTAACGAAAAAAATCGTGGGGACAACTTTTGTAGGTAATGAACTGCTCTTCATTTTTTGTCCGAACAAAAATTCTCTAGGGATTGTAGTTCGGGAGATATCGGCGGAAGACGGATTTTCTCTAGAACCATTTTCCGACCCTCCCACAAATTTCAGGCATCTGACATTTTGTGGGTTCAATGTACCCACTATTACCTGCAAATAAAAAAGAAATTCTTGCTGGACCAGATGCCCATGTTGACGGTATTTTTCGCCTTCATTTACTGGACTAAGTAGAGAAATAATCGAGGAAACAATTCAACCACACTTCATCTACTGGTATAGGTAGAAAGGGAACACACAGGTTTTATAAATATTTGAAGACAGCGTTATCAACCTATTTTTGATCCCACGAATTCTTAGTGGTAGGGTGTCATTGAATATTGAGACAACTTGTACAGATTTTCGCACCCGAGATTCTTCTTTCCGTTTTAAAAAAAAAATCTTGTTTAAGAAATTCTCACATTCTAACCAACTAGCTTGAGAATAAGTTGTTAGAGGAAATAAAAAAAAATTCCGGCAAAAATTGCTGACTCACAGGAGACTTTTCTGTGGATGATGATTCAAAACCACACACAATCCAAGCTAATAAATGATGAAGATCGCAGTAAATCTTTTGGAGTAGGTATATGCCAAAGATTTTGCACAGTAGGAAATAATGTGAGATCACTGAAAAATTATCTCTAAAATATCCAAATTTAAAAAAAAATGACATAAGCAGTTCCTGGCTAACAAAACAGAGCTTTCTACTGCTAAATAACGTAAAACTCATCAAAAACAATCATATTCTTATTGCAACGATGGATTGCCTAAAATAAAAATAATAAAATTCGATCCAACTGACACGCACATAAAAAAATTGGATTTAGAACTTTTGTGGAAAAGGGTAGTTGAAGCTGCAGAATTTTTGTTCATTTGGTGCATAATGAGATATATTGAGATATTTCTACTACATTGCTCTAGACCTCGAGCAATTTACGGGTCAGTGTACTCGAAGGTTTATCGTCTCCTTATTTGCAGATGCTGGTGCCGAGATGCATTACATAATGAGATGTGGGAGTTGGAAACTAAAAGTTATGGAAAAACTTTCTCATTTAGAAAAAACTTATTCGTAAGAAAATACCATAATTATATCAAATATAAAATATTCTGTTGAAAGCGCTAGGGTGGAAAGAAAAGAAAACTGTATTTCGTTGAACCTTTGTTAACGCAATTTATAAGAGTCCTTGTGGATGAAAACTTTCATAAATCGAATCAAGTAGCCACAGTCGATCCAGAAGAAACATGAGGAAAAATATACAAATTGCTGATAAGATATTAAATTTATATATGCCATTTTCGGTTCCCAATCAAAAATAAACTCGCAATGAAAGTACTAAATGAGCACGCAATTTAATTTATAAAATGATAGTTACTTCCTTATTTTCAATAAAGATATGGACTCAATAAATCAAATTGTGCTTATTATGAAATCTCACAGATATGTCATAAATTCAAATTTTAAAACCCGCTAATTTGTTTTAAGCCAAAACATTGCCATTTTATCATCTTCACGGGTAATTTATTTTCTGATAATTCACAAATATCGACAGATTTATTTTCTTATTTCTCTTCTTTCCAATTTTCCCGAGACACCTTCGAAAATAACGTAGGTAAATTGTATACCCGACTTGCGAAAGCATCTGTGTTGACTCTAAAGCGATGCTGAACACCTTTCCAGTCGTATCAAAAGAAATAATAAAAGTAAGTAGGCAGATGTCACGTTAACGTATTTCAACGAACAAGTTAGTTGGAGTGGAAAAACTTTACATTAGTAAAAATGCAACAACAAAAATATAATATGTAAATTGCTCGACGCTCTAAGCTTGCTGTCAACGTGTGAGTGTAGAATAAACAAAGAAAAATATAAATTCAA
The DNA here is from genome assembly GCA_910591695.1 of Galerucella pusilla. Taxonomy (NCBI): domain Eukaryota; kingdom Metazoa; phylum Arthropoda; class Insecta; order Coleoptera; family Chrysomelidae; genus Galerucella; species Galerucella pusilla. Next base: position 9,523 of record CAJUYI010001806.1, read on the forward strand.
TGTTATTGGATTATGTCGACTGTAGTTGAATCAATAAAACTATTTTACAAAATACATTTTGGTGGATGTTCAACTGTGGAACTGATTTAATTTTGGAATTGAACAAAATTATGAAAAAGGTGTCGAGTAACCTTCTAATTAATAAAGTCATTCACTTGACTTACTGTAAATGCTTTAACAGTTGGTTCTTCAACTTCTATTTGCCGTTTTTCTCTGACAAATGATCGGTTCCAAATACAATTGAGTTAGGACTCTTCTTCTCCACTCTATGAAATATTTTTTGATGACCGAACCATTCAGAATTGATTATCCTACACCACATTAACATTATAACTACGATATGCACAATTCAGCTCAAAATACAGGAGCATGTTTGCTTTAAAGTGGACGTCGTTTGACTTAATAGACTCGCAGTTAAAACAGTGAATTAGTTTAGGTTAGGTTTGATGGGGTTGGTACTTTGCCTATTGGAATGTGATTTCTTATACTGCGCTTAGAGTAGCTCCGGTATCGACAGGTTATTTCTCTGTTCATATTCTGCTGAATATCTCGTTCGTGTCTTGTTGTCAGAGTGTACGTTAATGCGACTTATAGCTGGATAAACTGGCAGTTTTTCTATCTTCACTTAGTTATGTCTGCTATAAAATTTCACCAATATTTTTCACTGGAATAATATCTTTTAAGTTTCCAGCTTCGGGGCTTTATAATTTATAATGGGGTACAAGCATAAATTTTGCTATTGGTGGGAATTGACGCTTTATCAGGTCTCCTAACACCTTGCATGCCTATTTTTTCAAAAAAATATAAACTTTACTTTTAAAACGATTTTAAAAATAATAAAATTTGAAAGTCCGTCAAAACGCACTTACGTCATAAATATGGCTGCCCCATGGTTTACGCTCTTATTCGTGTATCACGCTCTGAGTTCTTGTGACCTAATTTGTTTCTGAGTTTTAAAAATGGATAAAGCCGAGAAAGAAACTTTGTGCAAGTATTGCATTGTTCCATTCTGTAAATCAACGTCTATTAAAACTCCAGACAAAATATTTGTTACTTCACCTGGTGGCGCAAGCAAAAATACACTTAAGAAGAGGGGCATTACTTTTGTTTGTGAAGACCATTTTAATGTAGGTACCTACTTCTATGCTGGTAATTTTTATTCTTAAATAGTTTAAGGTTATGTCCCTATACATACGACCACACATCGGAATATGGTAGGTATATATTATATGAATAAAACATAGTTTAAATCGTACTTACGATAATCCTTCAACTCCTCTTATTTCCTCTGAGTCTACTATCAGTTTGTGCTGTTACAAAACCTTCGCTAGCCATATCTTTACTCACAAAATATTAAAGTATCGTCACTGAACACTGAACTACTAAATAAAATATATTCTTCCAAAAGTTTTGAAATATCCTTGGAAGTATCGAATATTTATGACCACTTTCCACTTTACGTTAACTTTTAGAAATAAAAAAAAGCACACACAAACACGTAATGGTCTCTAAAAAACATATAAATGATATTTTTACGTCTATGAAGCAATTAAAATACAATATAAACACACAACTACACATAACCTAATGCAATACCGGCCATATTAAGTGAACACAAGAGATATGACATCACACGTATCATCGGTAGCGTTCGGAAATCCTCGGGTTGTGTTCGGAAAGTGCACTGAAATTTGAATTTTATTTTAAAATGGAAGTAACTTCCAATGGAAACTGGTTTATTTCCTATTATTAGTAATTTTTGATATCATATTTACTATTATAAATTAATATCCAAGCAAAATATGAAATATGCGTGTACTCTATTTGGAAAATATTTGATGACCTTACTTAACAATTTGCTTTCATCATAAAAATGCTTTTCGCAGCTTCAGTTTGCTTAAAATAAGTAATATTCTCAACCTCATATTCTGTGTGCATGTTTTGTTATTGCCTCACAACGCCACTCTAGAAATGGTACTGTAAACGGTCAAGCATTATACAAATTTAATTTGCCCTTATAGTTTAGTTTATTCAAGACCACTCTGTCCACATCAAATATTAAATGTTACATATTTCCAGCGCGTATTTTATGTTTAGTCTGGTAATAGGATGAAACAATTTGCTATTTCAAAACAGAAATATACCAAGCAAGGTAGTTTTCCTTTCGAGAACACACTAAACTATCTTTGACGTTGGCTAGTTGAATTGCACTCACGAAAATTATGGAGTTGTCTTAATAGCTTATATGCTGTTAAGTGTAACATAAATAACAGGAAGCTGTATGGCGCACCGTTTTGATTTTGTATAGCATCGTTAATGAAAATATCTTTATCTATAATACAAATGCAATTCCTATTATGTTTTACATAATTTTAATTTTTGAATTTCAATTATATTTTCCATTATTTCAATTCATGCATTTCAATTATCTTTTTCATCATGTCAATTCTCAAATTTCTAGTCTTTCAAATTTTGATTACACGTATTTCCATGATGTATTGAGGTTGCCTATTGTGCAGTAATGCATGTATGTTACCGAAAGTGCAAATTTGGGTGTATGGTTTGCAGCACCGCTAACCGTTGTCTTTTACGCTTTAAAAGAGCTGGGGCAATTGGAGTTTACAGTGATATTGTTATACTGACTTAAGAATTTCTATACCGGTGTAAAAAAGCATCTTAAAACCAACTAGTTTTAAACTAGGTATAAATTCTGGTATAACTTTATACCCAGAATAAATATAACTAGTATAAATCTCTCTTGTAAAACCGGCCCTAAGTAGGTTAATTGTGGCACTGATTTTAAGTGCTGTTATTACTGTGTAAAGGGCACTTTTCAAGAAGTAGTGAACTATGAGGTGAACAAATAACCACAAAAGTTACCAACTGACGTTAGATTAGTTTTACTTTCATTCAAATAACAGGACGGGGGTACCTCTATAGCCTGCGCCAGCTACTCAAAAACTAAAGGATGATAGCTGGCAACTACATTGTCACTGATCAATCCTGGCAATTTATAACTATCCTTGTAAAACTTTAATTATTTCGTTACTTTCTATAACCTTGATATCCTTTTCATGGTTTTACCTCTAAGGAACTCAAAGCACTAAACTTTTTAATTCACTTCCAGAGATCGTTACAGATGATTTCCTCACCAAATGTTGGAATTCCTTCTATTAGGGTTCGGTTTCAAAAAGGAAAGAGGAAATTGAAATGTAATTTCGTTAACAGGATAATTACGGAATTAAAATGTTTGAAAAGAATGATATATTTATTTTTCCACTTTTCAAACCACGTTACTAAATACCAAAACGGCACGCTATGAAACTAAGAGTCCTAAGTACCTCTTTAAACAATGAGCAGGTGAATGTGAGCGAGATTCTGAACTAACTGAAATGTGCTAACCTCGCAATAGTAGATACGGCGGCCAATTTTAAAAATTTTATATATTTTTTTATGGAATTTGGAAGTTTCATGAAATTTGAGTTAAATTTAAAACTATTCTTATTTGGTTTCCCTAAATTCTTATCTACTGCCCTACCTACTGCCAAAATATAGGTAGTTTAAAGTTGAACTTAGTAGCTTTGATAGCTAGAAAAAACCTACAGGAAAATTTAAACAGAACGAGAAAAAATATGAATCACCGGTTGATAAAGTTGTTTGATTGAAAAACAAAAAAATGGACGACATTCATTGGAAGGGGTATAAAATTTAAAATAAGAAGGGTGAAACAATAATGACGATGACAATATCGTTCTTAACATTGAAGATATCGTCCTTAACATTGAAGATATATGAATTTTCCATTGTTAAATCACTGAAGTCACGTGTAAAATAGCGAAAATGACATTTGTCGTTTGGCACTGGATATATGCAACGAGGTAAAAGAGGAAGGAGAGGAGTTGAGCGTGGTAGTGACTTGAACAACTTTTGTCGGAAGTCTCCATATTGAGAAGCCACATTAGTGACATTAGTCATCAATTCTTGTGTCAAAATAGATAACCCTAATATAGTGTAATGTGTCAAATTGACAAGCCACGTTAAAAAAATAGTGATTTTCAGTATTAGAATAGTATATTATTAAACGAGCAATTTATGATAGCCATAATTCACGATGGGTGACGTTTGCGTCACGAGCCGCAGGCGAGGGGCGCAAGTCACCCAAGTGAATTATGGCCATAAATTGCGAGTAGAATACTATACTTTGTCCACGACACTTAATTTATTTATTAATAAATAAAAGTCAGTAGCGATTTGGCATATTACTAACCTCAAAATGTTGTGGCAGCTACTTCAAATAGTTTGACATATTATATAGAGATGGGCGATACTGTAGAAAGTATCAATACAACGTACCGCTATAAATATATTGTTTTGAAATACTCAATATTAGAAAATATCGTTATGAAAAGTATCAATACTAAAAATTACAATATTTTATAGATACGATATATGTCAGAAACAAATTTCCTGAACAAAATACACAGATTTAATAGTTTATTTAATATTGTACCCCCATCTCTAGTCGGGAATAATGAACCATAATACACTACAGTGTATTATGAACCATAATTCACGACAGTTGATATATGGGTACCATATACCTTTAGTTAGGAGGTAAAATATTGACTTATTATTAGGTGGTCGTGGACAAAGGTTATTTATAAGTATTAGTATACCTTTAAATCGATATTGACTTGTACAATAGTGTTATAAAATTTTTGAATGTACCAAAATCTCGTATCAATTCTCTAACAACAAAAATGATCACCTTAAAAAGATGCATATGAGAGTTTTTTGTATCCCATAATTGAATAATTTAATGTACGCCTCTGGTTTGCTTACGGAAGTCGGCCATAATGAGAAGCCACTTTGGTCGATTATTATTTATACTGTTATGTTCTCTCCTCTCTCTTTTACCTTCATGGATATATGACAGATTAGTCGTAATGTGATGAGGCGATTTTCTCTTGGATGTACCAGGCATACTTGAAATCGTTATAGGGGAGATACTAGAAAAATAATCTGTCAAGATGGACACAAATTAAATACATTTTTTCTGTTAAATGTAATTATCTCCAATGAATACAAAATTATTGGCCTACAGCTACTTTAAAATCCAAAATCTGATAAATGTATTTTGTACCAATTAAAAAAAAAATTATGATATTAATAATATTAGCATTCTCTTAACCAAATAAGATAATTTTAATGACTCTTTGGTTTCTGGAGAAGTCTACCAAAAATTAATGAGTTGGGTTCCCTTTTTTTTAAATTAAACATTGTACTCAATCATTTTCACTGCGACAAATTCTCTTGAAAATTTTAACGAATAGGAAGAAAATACAAAAGACGAAAGATTAGAGAACTGCGACCGCATTTTTTAGTATGTTAGATACCAATTTGCTTTTTATAATAGGCGTTTGAAAAAAATTCGTACTTTGACAACTTTGCATTAAATCAGTCTGCAGAATGTGAAACGCGCTGGAAAATTATACGGAACCTTGTCAAAGGTACCTTCATACGTAAAATCCTTTGATTCCACTTTCGTTTGATATAAGAATAGCATTTGACCTGGTTTGAATATAGGAGTTGATTGACGACTGTGAATTAAATTGGAGGAAAAATGAGTTGTGAATCGATTTTAATATCATTTTTTGTTCCATTTGTATAAAATATTTGATACAATGAAATTAAAAAACCACTTTTCATAATAATTGATTGAAAAATCTAGTTGAGTACATCCGAATTATCATCTTCCCAATAATGTTGGAATAACTACATGAGCTTAGACCGTAGCTTCTCTCTGGATACGACCCACCTCAATATTACCAATTGCTTCATCCCCACCTCCAGGCAATAGTCAAAACAATTCTAAATTTGGAATCACAGTTGACTCAATAAGATGGGAACAATAGCTGATGTGAAATTCTTTAAAATATAAAAGAAAACAACTTGATTCCAGCTTTCAACAAACTAGTTTTCTAAAAAAGTTTAAATTATGATTCATTTCTGATCATAATCTCTGGATATATATATATCTACAAATTTATATAAAACTTACTCCAAATAGCCTCACATTAGCACTTTAGCAGCCGTCAGCCTGTGTAATTGAAATTGGAATAACTAATTAATTTGTTCTGAAGTGACCAATCATTTAAAGTGTGGGTAATGACACCTTACATTACCTT